>BOSO01025527.1:1250-22354 GCA_018403395.1 Gorsachius goisagi | reverse complement strand
TGGGAAGCCGTGAATGAATTCCTTGCTTTGCTTTGCTTGCACGTGAGGCTTTTGCTTCACCTGCTAAACTCTCTTTACCTTAACCCATGAGTTTTCTCACTTTTACCCTTCCAATTCTCTCCCCTGTTCCACGGGACTGTGGGTGCAGCTGTGTGGTGCTTAGGGGTTAAACCATGACACTATGTCTTTGTATGGGCTGAAGAGGGTTCCATCACAAATCACTGCTTTTATGGCTGAACTCTTGTAACCATGCACTGACTTCTAACTGCCAACTATGTAAGTGTGATTTAGACATTTATTGCCCAGCTGCTTTTTTAAAGCCATAAAGCTGAAGTCCCTCACTTAAATCCATTCCTGAGTCTGTCATTTATTCTCCTGCATGTTCTGATCAATACCTCAGAGTTCTTCAGTACCACGTTACTGTATATAACAGTTTGAAATTACATCCCTGTTTTTGCTGTCAGGTTGTAAAATAAAAACTCCTACCCAGGAAGCATATACTTTTCAGAAAATTATCAACAGTACAGAAATTTCCTGGATGTCCCAAGATGCATGGCAGCTTTTTCCAATTTCCCAGTACCCTATCCTGCTGAATACACTTACTGACATTATCAGGAATTGAGGATGCTCAAAACCTACACAAGCAATCAGTGTTCAAATTTTGCAAACTTGTGTTTTTGTTGAAGACAAATTACAGATTTGCAAGAAACTTAACAGTTTAGTCATTCTTGGGCAAAATGGATGCAATTTGGATAATAGATGGAAGTTTGTTATCTTCTGTTAGTTGCTCTCTCCATTTCTACAGTCTTTAAACCCGAGATCTTCAAGCATTTCATTATGAGTCTTCATTATACATGCATGTTCTGGCTGTTCTTTTTCAAAGAACCTTTAATTTGTTCTTTCTTTTTCCTGCTTTATGTGGGATTCTTTGGAAAAGCATGAATATACCCTTTATTTACACTAGTTGTAGTTCTCAAAAATATTCTTTCCTAAAATCTAAAAAAGTCATATCTTTCTGCACTTAGCAAGCCCCTTTGATCCCTGCTTAGCTTTGATCCCTGGATATCTATGTAAAACACAGCTACGATCTCGCTGTTCTATGGTTTGGTGCATTTAGAGGACAAGCAACAGGAATTGGGGGGAGGTGCACTCCTCCTCACCAACTTCAACACTAATTTATTTTAAAGGAACCCTAAGCGTGAAGAAACACATATGTTTATTAGATTTCATGATTTTCAATTAGAAAAGTGCAGCTAGTGAAAATGAAGGGTCTATTAAAATTCCCTTTTGAGAATAATGCTAAAAAGCGCTAAAATAAAACAGAAATAAAGGGCAACCAATTAAAATTCTTCTGAAAAGACTAATTTAAAACTGTTCTCCTAGAATATGTGGCTTATGCAATCACCGTCTGTGTCTGTGTCTTCTCCCTTTCCTCCTGTTCAGTAATTTTCATTCCCTTTGGTTAACTAAAACCAGATTTGACAAAGGGGCAAAGGTCTCTGAGATATTATCTTCCCAATAGCCTCATAAAAACAATCTATCAAAAAGAAGCTTGAGAGGAAGCCCGAGATGTGCACTCACCTCCTATCAGACACTGCAGAATTGATCCAGGGCCCAGACCAAGCATCTTTAGTGTTCACAAAACTATTTGCTCATTCCTTGTATCCTTGTTAAATAATTGGTCCATTTTGCTTTGTAAATATCAAGACTCTATAGAGCTCCTAAGTGAAAACCCCTAGTGTAAGATCCAGGCTTCGGTGAAGTCTATCAGCATTTTGCTGTTGACTTTACTGGGGTCAGGATATGACCAAAGACCTTTCTGTTTAAATGGACAAGGCAGATAAAAAGGTGAGAGGGCAAATCAATATGTCAAATAAATTATTCCCTTCAGATTATTCCTTCAGTTTTAGTATACATATACACAATGTCACCATAGCTATTCCATGTTTGAGCAAAGAGAAACCCTGTATCAATGCCACCAGTGTATGAAAACTGCCCAAAATGTTAAATTGAGAAGGAAGGTTTTATGGGGGTTTTACTTTGCCTTCCTTTCTGCCACATCTTTTCAGAGATTGTTAAAAACAAAACCAGTGACGATGTATTTTCAAAGGGCATCTGAACAAGCTCATGCTTGTAATAATTGTTTTCAGGCTCAAATGTATTTATTAATAGAATGCCAGCAGAGTAAGAGAAGCTTCAAGACTAATCTTGAATCTCCTCTTTGTACACTGACGCAGACATGTCCAGCCGATGGCCCGTGGGACAATTCTCTCTTGTTTACCACTATTTCTACCACCCACAAGTCTGGGAACTCAGGTGAGGGGGAACCCCCTTACCAAAAATGCACAAGGCAAACTACCGAAGAGCTACCCAAAACCTCTGTTGTCTGAGCCCACAAGACAACAACATGTCCGTCCCCCCCTCCGCCCCAGAGGAAGTTGCTGCGGTCCTGATATTCCAGAATTATATTTTCATATTGGCCTACAGAAGTCCTAAAAGTGGCATCCAGCCTCTACCTCTGAAAAGGTACAGCCTCCCCTTACTTACTACCTATAGCAAATCTGCTGTACTTCATTCAGTACATTTGTTGTGAACTCTGACTGCAATATACAGATTCTATAGAGAAATTTTATACAAGAAGAGTGTGGTATCCAAACCTCTACAATAAATACTTACATCAATTACTCAGTGCTCCTAGGCAACAATAAGAAAAGGGAGGGAAAACAAAAAGTTTCAGTCTACTTTTTATTGATTTTAACTTGCTCATTCAGTATGTGTTAAATATCACAGTGCAGAATCCATTTTACCAGACGTAAGTGGCAATTACGCTTTTACTTTTCTAGGCAGTAATGGAAAACTGTCTAATTTAGCCATTGTCAGATTTTAAAAATTATTCCTGACTGCAGAACTGGCACAATATAAATGTTTACTGAGTTTGCCTGAAACAAGCTGTATTACTTTAGGTTTCAATGCTAACTCCTGCTTTGTTGAGAACGTGCTCTCCTGTGCCGACTTGCCCTCTTTAACAGTGGGACATTCCAAGCACAGAATAAACAGAAGAGCATATCATCAAACTTCCCTTCCCCTTTCCAGTCCTACTAGGAGACTAGCAAGGGGAGATTACTATGAATTCAGTCAAAATCTTTGAATTTAGAAGCCAAACAAATAACTCAAGAGATCTTGTTTCTTATATCAATGTGACCAGGACAAAAGCTGCACCCAAAATCTCAAGTCTGTCTCTTCATGTGTTGTGGGCTGTGTATTGCAGAATTCTGACAGCAAGTACCTGACAATGTGTGTATGAAATCAGAGTATTTAAATTCACAGTCAAATTACTTTAGAAAAGAAAGTGAAGTGCTGCTAGGTGCTTTAATACAAACTACTGAGAAATGAAAAACCTCTATTTGTCCAAGCCATTTGAAAGAAGGCAGGGATAATGAGTAACCAAGTTCACTAATTACCCTAAGTGACAAACAAAGCAAATGGCCCATGAATATGAACTATCCTGCAACAGAAGTTGTGGTTTCTAAATAGAAAAGGTGAGGCAATATGACTGAATTTAGTACTGACAAAGGCTGAGCAGCGTGTTCTTACATCCTCAGTGTTTTTCTACTCCTACCATAATTGATGGTATTCCAACAGGTGCCTACAGTGTGCAGGCACATTTATGGCTGTAAAAGAGGAAGTCTTGAAGGAGAAAGTATTTTGAGATTTATAGACGGGTATAACATATAAGGCAAGGTGGCTCAGTGGGTGCTATCTTACCACTGTTGAAAACACATGCTTAGAATGTGGCATAAGGCATGGGGGAAAATATATTTGAGCTGCTTCTCTACATTCCCAAATTACCCCTAAGCTTTGCACTGCTGAGTGGGTACACTGAAGGAAGACTGACACAGCAGGTTTAGATCAGGTCTAAAGGTGCCGTGGCAGATAAGACTCTTCGCATGAGCTGCTAGAGATAATTCCTACTCAAGCTTGTGGGCAAGCACATCAATTGGCATTTTCCAAATTTGGGAAGACAGAAGGGAATCGTAAGGTTTATCTTGGGAAAGGAGAGGTGAGAGCCCACCCTGCAACACATCCCAGACCCACCCAGGGTTTCTGCAGAATGCTGCAGGAAGCAAGAAAGCTGGGCTCTCCTGCCTCCCGCCTGCTACTGCCCCACCGCAGCCAGATACATGCCAGCTCCAGCAATGGAGTAGATGTTGCCTCCATACTTCTCGGAAGGGGTTACCCAAGAGCACTGTTGGGATTCTTCAAGGAACCTTAAATGAGGGACACGTGGCAAATAAGACTAGGAAATAAGCGCAATAAGGAATCTGGCTAAGTGCAAGTCAGTGGGACAGATATCACATGCTGAAATTAAGTGAGCGTGTCTTTAAGAGCTTTGCTTGTTCCTCTCACTTAGTCTTGAAATACGTTAAAAGTACTTTGAAATATAATAACTAGTCACTGGTAAGTGGCACTTGCTGTTCTGTTGTTACAAATGGTATCATTAGGATTTCAGTTTTGCAGAGATAAACTAACTTCCTCCTTGTGGAGTCCTTTGCTCTCATTTAGAAATGCTTTGCTGCCAGTTAGTATTTCCTGATATCAGGAAGCCTGGAAACAGCACTGGAACAGGCTGCCCAGAGGGGTCATGAAGTCTCCTTCTATGGAGATATTCAAAACCTGCCTGGAAGACATCCTGTGCAACCTGCTCTGGGTGAGCCTGCTTTAGGAGGGGGGTTGGACTGGATGATCTCTGGAGGTCCCTTCCACCTCCTGTGATTCTGTGAAACCCTAGCTGTAGTGGAAGATCCCACTATAGAAAGCCTTCATACCAAGAACATGTAGGGATAACTCTGGCCAATTTTCCTCCTTGTTTCAGAGAGATAATGCAATTATTTTTATTTATTAATATCACGTCCCACTTGTCTACTTGCATTCCTTCTTTGTTCAGCAAAAAGGATTAAAAATGAGATCTGTTTTCATTTTAAAGCATCCAGGGATCTGAGCTTGCTTTGAGCTGAAACTACCTTTGGAGCTCTCCTGCCTTCAATGAGAGCAGGGCTTGTAACTGCCAGGGATGTTGCAGGGCTTAGAAGGCACAGGATTGTGACATGACCTTACTGATAAGGTGACTTATGCTGATTCAAAGCGCTATAAAATATTAATATCCTTGCCAAAGTTCAGCTCCCTGACCTCCTCTATACACTGGTGAGCTCACCTGCTGAAAGGCTGGGAGCTCAAAGGTTTGACATTTTCTGTCTTTTGATAAAATAAATAATATCTTTATGTTCTACAAAAAGGCAAATGAACACAGGAAGAAAAATACTGACACATGCTTCTCATCAACAATTTCTGAAAGATATTCCAGGTCTCTTCTAATCAACAGCTGCTCTCTCCTATGAAAACTCCAGGCCTCTTTGACTTTAGTAGGATTTTTTCACAAGCAAAGAAACACACGTTTAATCCTGCTGAACAGAGATTTTTGCATGGGGCTGCTTGTGCAAATTTGAAGAAATAGGCTCTCATACCCTGGCAGGTGTCCCACCCATGGAGCACTGTGCCCACCGTAAGGAGCTTGACTACTGCCCAGGCTGTCGCATCTTCACAACTGGTAACATCTCAGAGCAGAACCCAACCTTACAGACCCTGTGCTGTGCACATCACTTTTGGCACTCACCAAATGCACCAGCAAGCAATAATCTTTTACCAGAATCTCTAGGACACTAAATAATGCTTCTACTTCTTTTTAATTTAATATATTTAGGTTTCTAGGCTGTAGTAAAGTCTGTTTTTAGCATTCTGATCTAAACCCTCCCCTGAAACTACAGCCTATGCACTCACTTATTTTCACATTCAATTCTGTTGAGGAAGAATGATAATTTGTGAAGAGTTCGACCTAAGCCATTCTCCATTTCCTGACAATTATTAGTTATGATTTTCTTCCTATATTAAATAAATTATTAATGAAACTATTTAATTTAACCAAAAGTTTTCTCAGTTCTCCACCTGGCTTCTTTTAATAACTCATCTATCATATAAAATAGTAGATCACTTCTAGTAATTTTAAAAGATGAATATGTGTAGTCTTTATATTAGACAGTTCATTTGGATATCAAGGTCAACATAATTGAGTTTCATTTCAATATCAAGGATGACATAGGTAATTTTTTTTATTGACAATGATAAAAAAATGTTCATCTATTCTGAGACTCAGATTGAAGAAAGCAAGTATTTCTTCAGGTGATGGATTCATCTGAATGTTGGTATAATATGGTATAAGATTATTAGGCAAAATACACTCATGAGAATGTAATAATAATACTTGGCAATAATATTTTCATTGTAATCTAATGCACAAAATTTGAGATAGAATTTATCTATTCTTTTGCACAGCATCCATCCCCATTTGTGATACATCAGTCTTACTGCAACAATGCTCAATGGCAAAAGGAAAAGCAGAACTGAAAGCACTGCTTTCCAAAGACTGTCCCAGAAGAAAGCTGCTTCAGAGTCCTGCAACAACATGAAATTAACTTCACTTCACAAGAAACATATTCCTTTCCAACCCAGGATCGTGTAGGAGGCAGATCCTTACCCTTTAAAACACAAAAAAAAATTGCTGAGTGACACTTGACAAGAAAGAATTGATCCTCTAGTGAGTAGAAAGATAGGCAGAAAGATCTCATTGCAAACAGTGGAAAATAGTCTTAAGTGTTCACTTTTTGCTTCACATCTAAATTCCTGAATGACGTAATTGTTTTCTTCCAAGGCCAAACCTGAAAGAGAAGGTCAAGGCTAGTATTTGCATTTAACCCTGAGAATTAAATTCAGAATTAATGAAATTATGTACAGCATCAATGCTGTTTTACAGAATATGGCCACATAGGCCCCAGTCTCATCACGTGCTTCTGGTGTGGTTAGCAGACCTAGAGCAGACATCAGTGAAGGTGAGAGTAATGAGGAGTCTCTCAAAACCAGTAAAGTCTAGGATAGGGACGATGAAGCTGTTTGACTTGCAACAGAAGAGGACTGCAGTACTTTTCATTCTCTCTTTTGTTTCTTTTACAAAGAAAATTAACAGAGTCTCAACCATGCACTATTTAGCATGTCATGTTTAATGAGGGGATATGTGAAGATTGAGGATACTTCCCAGTATTACAGTACTCACTTCACAGGATCTCATTCTCCCTCTTCTTATTTTTAAAAACTATTTAATTTGGATAATATCTCTATATGACATGAGAACTTTTCTTGAGAGAAGTTCTCAATAAGTAGTTTTGACAGAAGGCTGACCATAATGAGAATATTTTTGGAAGACTGTTGTCTATTGTCCTTTTAGGCAAAAGAAGGCTTGAGCGGAATCTAACTCTGGCCACGGCTCTACTGCAGACAGATAGCAGACAGGTCAGATATCTGATTAATCACAGATCAACATCTATGACTCCAATATTGCTATATGCAGTAGCAATAAAAAATTTGAATTGCATTTTTCCCTGCTTTAGTTATGACAGTTGAGGCTAAATTTCATTATGGCATCCTTACGTACTTTGTCGTTGGTATTTTGTGAAGGTTTTAGAAAAAGCTTGCAAACGTTTTAGAACCTGTCAAGCCGCTCTGTGTCACTCTGAATGTCAATTACACAATATAAAATCCCTGTCTCCCATGTTATATGTGACTTTGAAAATTTTATGGATTATTCTTACAGCTGGTCAAAACTACTTCAGTAGCTGTTCCTTTATCAGAAAATACTATTTTGATCAAAATCACAGCTTCCTTCAGAATGCATTGTTTTTTTTCTGGAAAGAAAGTCGTATTTTTAACAGAATGCTTTAATGCTATTTTTACAGATTGTCATTAAAACAATTTCACATTCTAGTCGTATCATCCTTCTAATGATGATGGATTATGTAATTATATATAAAGTCATTAGATTGGAAAAATCTCCAAAATCAGGTTTTTAGTTAAATGACTACTTAAAAATATGTTTTGGTCAAATTTGTTTTTCTTATTATGTGGAATAAATTTGAAATTTCAACATTTCCCACAGAGCAGAAATCCCTGGCTCTCAGTATTTCTATGTATAACAGCAAAGCCTTCATCTTTAAACTCCAGAAGCAGACCGTTATGCTTCAGCTGATCTTTAACAAGTTGTTTTCTTTCTGGTCTTCACTCTGCATTACCCTGGCCTCAGTGAAATATGCAAAGTGACTATCTTCTGATGAGCCATGATTCTATTTTCAGTGCTGCAGTTATCATTCAAGTCTGTCAAAACCCAATCGCAACACTTTGCAAAACAAGTACAGGAATATAAGCACAATCCTCAGCTGCATATGTTATGTTGGCACCACTTTTAATCCAGAAGGCATAGACTGGCTGTAAATTTCAAAATGGTGCAGTAACTCCTGAATCGCATTTGCTGCAGTATGCTCTTTACCAAAACCTTTAATATATAGTTCTATGTGTTTCCTAATGACTTTCTTGGTCAATTTGCAGATTTGACTGGTTGAAACACTGCCTGATGGCCTGGCTGGCGCACTATGTAGTTGAATATTGGTTGACTTGCCTTTGGACATATGAAAAATCTCTCCAAGCATCCTGCTTTGGGTTATGCATTACTCTCTTGCCAACATATTTGTAAGGCTGTGAAAGAGCTTTTTACCAAAGACAAACCTGCAAGGAGGAGCAGAGTAATGGAGGTCAGCTTCCGGCCAGCATTTGATGAATGCTTCCCTGGTAACTATGATTCTATGGCAAAAATCAATCCAGAAATTCTCTCTACTGCAGTTTGATTCCAGTTCTCTGCAGCTGAGGGATTCATTACAGATTGGCTTTTTATCACCAGTCATTTTAGGCAACTTTCCTTTCCTTGGAAAACCGAAAGAATGCATAATGAAGACCGACTGTGTTCAGTTTAGGCACCCTGTGACCTTTTTCATTCTTAGAAGTGTGTTTCTAATAACCATAGACAGGGTGATAAGATGCCACTGCATCTGAAACTTTTTTCCTTTAGGGTTTTCACCACTGAGGTTCTTCATTTTTTGTGCCTTTTGACACAGGTTCTGGTATTTCTCCCTTAAAATGGCATTGCAGACTGATAGTACCAGCTGTCCACCTTTTGTCCCCCCTGCTGACTCTGGTGTGACAGATGGTGCAAACAGCCTGGCATATAGTTGTTGGATCAATATAAGGGACAAAATACCTGCCAGATTGCTGATGACTGAGATGTTACATCCTCTGGCACCAGTGGACAGCTTAGCAACAATGGCACTAGCCTAAAGGGAAAATAACCAAGATTCATTTTATTTTTCCAGGGTTTTTTTCAGGATAACTATTATTTCTTTTACAATTTTTGGAAGAAAAAAAAAACTTTGAAAACGTCCTAGAATTTTCACCTTACTAGCACAGAATTATAGCGAGATTAAGCCTCAATTCCTTCTGTTTTATTGCAGCTGGCTACCTCGTCATTGCCTCTTGTCAGCTCCACTTCTAGATCAACAGTTCAACAACTATTTTGCGGAGTAACTGTCCACTCTAAGTGTGGCCCGGAATATTTTTATTTTTTCCCTGAGAATTTAAACAGAAGTCTTGATTCCTTCCTCATCCAAGCACTGGAGTACTCAAAAGAGGAAATGAATGCTCGAAGGATGTTGGCTATGTTTGGCTTGGGTTGGGTTTTGTAGATGTTCAGCAGTACAGCTGGCAATTCCCAAGTTGGCAGTCATGACCTGTTTTGTTGTTGCTAGCTATCCAGGTGCTTGGCCACAAATTTGTATCTGCCATCTTCAAAGTTTGTGCATTACTGACATAAAAGATAACAGGTGAAAAGCAAGAGTCCCAAACTGAAAACTAGGTATGACTGACAAGCATATGAAATTAGTGAAAAAATAGAAATATGTTTAATGAGGCATTTTCAGTCAAAAAGAGCAAATGAAATGGCACGGACTTGTTAGAGGCATGGGAATGGGGAGGGGAAGGAAGAAGAGCCATCAGCAAGTGAGAGCAAGCTGTGAAAGAGCATGCGGTGTGTTCTCATCTCGCCTGTCTGCACCTTCCCGAGCACTGCCGGTAACGCTCGCTGCTGCGGGACTTCAAAGGCAGCTGAAAGTGCCTGGCAACCCATGGCATCAGACTTGCAGAAAACCTTCTCATTATTTCATAAGGCAATTACGTATCTTCCCTTTGTGGAGGGAAGGAAAGGGATTCCATCTGAATCCTGAAATCCTGGAATGAACACTCTGTTCACTGGTTTTAACCAACAGGTGAGAATAAGAACCATAGTTAATTATTTTATACTAGAAGGTTAATTTCCTTGTTCTCCTCCTATACACCCTAAATGAAGTGTTTGGAAATGTCACAGCTTTGTAAGAAAATTCTGGAGAAACTCAGAAGCGCTGGTGGTGGCCTCTCCCAATCCCAGGGCTGCGTTCACTCCCATCCCTTCTGGTGTCTGAGATGGACCTAGCTATCACTTCTGATGTCTGAGATCAACTAATGCTTCAGACAACACACTCTAAGGTCTTTGTCTGGAAGTGTATTGCAGGTCTGAGCCAGCTCCCCTGTCCTTCTGTCTAGGAAGAAGGCCAAGGTCTGGCTACTAGAAGGCGTGAATTGCTTGTATCACTCTCCAGCATTGATTTTATAGCAAACAATCCAAACAGCAAGCCGTGGGATCACACTGTTTACTACTATGGGGTTTTCAAAGCCTTGTTTTCTGTTTGCCTTCACTGTGGAGGCATGAAGTGCAGCAAACTGTGCAGAACTGGTGCCAGTGGCTGCAAGGAGGAGCAACCAAGTAGCAGCAGTAGGGGTTGATTTGGGGATGTTAGCAATCAGTCAGAGGAAAAAGAAAAAAGAAAGGAGGTACAGTAAGAGAGAGATGTGTGGAAAGAAAAATAAAAGAGGAAGAAAGGGAAAGGTGAAGAAAGATAATGAGCAGATGGAAAGAATAAAAAAAAACAGCTAAGAAGAAAGCAAGAAGAAAACAGAAGGCAAAGAAGATTAGGAAAGAGAAGAGGTTGTGGATCTGGATAAATGTACCAAGTGAGATGCAGTAACCAAGATGGGGATATATACTGGTGGCAATAGTAAGAACCTGTCCTACTTTCCCTTATGAAGACCCAAACCAGAAGCCAATGAGGGTGATCTAATCACTCTGATTTTGGTCTCTGATCCAAACCCAATCCCATTTATAACTAGTTCTGAGATACCAGAGGGTTTTTTTCAAACAGAAAAAAAAAATTCTTCTAGCCTTTCTCACCTGTGAAAGTGCTGTTGTGGAGACGGATCATCCCAGAGGAGTGGCAAAGAAGTGCACCTCCACATTAGCAGGGCTTGCAGAGTTCACACCCTGCTGCAATCCCACCCTTTGGGGATGCGATTCGTCCCAGACCCTACCGGGCATGCAGGCCAGGAAGGCAGAGACACAGCTTTCCAACCCCCTCACCACCCAGGATCTTGCCCCATGGAAGAGGAGAGCAGCAGAGCCCAGGTGGTGTAAGTGCCAGGCTTTTCAAGATGTTTCATGACCAAGTTTATCCTCCATTCTGGGCACCTGCTAGAGGGTAAAGAAAGATGAATCTGACCCCAGATTTGTTACAGGGAGGAAGTAACTTGTACACACAAAGCTTTTTTGTAAATCATAGGCTAAAAAAAAAAAAAGTCTTTTCACTTCTTTCTTACATCTTAATTTAAAAATATTAATATTTTTAGATAGAATTATTTTCTTTGCCAAAATGTTGCTGTAGCAGCAGCAATATTACTTGATTTCTGTGGCTTACAGGCCCGTTTTTACTATTAAAAAGAAATTTAAGAGCACACTGAGAGAGGGAATATGCTTTAGATTTTTACAGTAGACAATTTTCACTTTTAAATCAAGTATGCATTATAATACAAAAAAATTAAAGAATTACATAAAATATTGAGGAAAAAAATGGCCTAAAACTGAGTTTCTAACTTTTCACTGTGAAGGAAACTTCTAACGTGTCTTTTTTTCTGTTTTCTTATTTGAACTTACAAAACTTCCCATGAAGTTAAATTCTACTTTCCGAAAGCTTTATCTGTTAAATAGTCACATTGAAAAAAAGTATTGTCTCCATAGGAATGACTGATTTTCAATATCAACTGTTATGGTTTTTGCTGGCAGTGTTTATCATGATATTTATTGTTTTCCTTAAAGTCAAATTGCTGGAATATGTGTTTTGAAGAGAATCCCAGCATTAAAACAGAATGAAAATGGTAAATTATTTAATCTCATAGTTACATTAAAAAATTGAAAGTCTTTCAATCTGAACATTATTTAAAAGAGCATCTAATTTGATTTCTTCCTTTAAATATCATATTTTTAATTTATTGCTATGAGTGAGGAGTTAAATGACTTTTTCTGAAGATTTTATATTCACTGTGTCAGTAACTAGAATCTATAAACAGGCCCAGAATAACAATTTCAGGTTTTTAGGAAATTATAACTTTTTGAAAAGTGATATATAATGACTGATTGAAAATGAAATTTAACTTCAATGAAATTATATTTTATTTAAAAAATACTGCAGATAGGAAAACCTACAAAGGTTTTTTCCATGGAGAATTTCCATCCCTTCATTTTGAAATAAAATAGATCATTTCTTTAGATCTGAGGATGCCAATGCAGAAATGAGGAGAGCCAAAAGAACTCTTAAAGTGTAGATTTCTGCTAGACCTGGACCTCCCTGCTTTGGGACCTGCAAGCCCTGGCATCCCTGATGAGACAGCTGGCACATTGCTCTGTGGCTGTGGAAGCTCTAGCCTCAGAAATTAGAGACCAGAAAGGTTTCTGTCATTGTTTCCAGAGAAGTCTTTCAAAACCAAGCCATTTCCAAGGAACATGCTGACTAACAAATGGGATATTCCCAGTAAAAAAAAGTGCTTTTATATGAAATATGTGCCTGACAGCCTTAACTGTAGCTCTGCCTATGCCATTTTTGAAGGGAAGAGTTTTCTACAGAAATAACCTAGAAGTTTCAGGGCAAGAAAAGAAGATACACCCTCACCCATCCTCTACTTGTTCCCATTTTGAAAGACCACACTATTCCTAGCTCAGCGGCACAGGCAGAGCCCTGTTGTTGAACACAAGCATGGATTCAGCTTTGCCATGCAGTGGACAGACTCCTACCAGCCTGATTCCAACTCTTCCCATAACTGTCATTTTCACATGCAGGGAAATAATTTGGATACCTATTTATGGTTTCTTGCGGTCACAAACAAGCTCACTGAGCTCCAGGCTGAGTTTCAGACTAAGATAATGTTGTGTATCCACACTAGGGCAGAGCCCACTATATCCAGATTCAGCATCATCTAACATAGTTAACACAGATTTTCCATCCTGCAGCAGGGATAAAGTGAATTCACACCCACCTGGAGGACAGCAAGAGCAGAATTGTATCTGCTTACAGTATCCAGTGTAAATACACCCCAATCATCATGAATATGTAAGAGGTGTTTTAAGTATGAGAGCAGTCTGCTTAAAATCAAATGTGTTATTTGAAGAGGCTAATTGAGAACTTCCACTTGCAGAAAGATACACCTAGGACATCTAGATGTTTCATCATTACAAGTAAATAAAAACTCAAATCTCCCTATAAAACATGTACAGTGCAGTGGCAGAACTGCACCTTTTAACTGCTTTAATAAATACTAGCTCCAAGTTTGTTGCTCCTATTTCAGATTTGAAAACTTTTCTGTTTTTTCCAGGTGGATCAGCTGGCTTAATTAAAGATATTGCTTTGTTCATATCCTTTTCAATCACAATTAACATAACACTGTTATTATAAATATCATGCTGCCTGATGGTTTTCAGACACCTTTCAGACATCAACAAATTTGCAATGAAGTCATGCATATAGATATGAGAAGACAGCTCTCTGAAGCCAAACGATGCTACGGTAAAAGATACTTATGCTCCTTCACTCCCCTCTCAAGGTAATGCACTGTGTACATTCTTAATCTTTCTGCTTCTCTTTGCTAGTTAACAGACCTGCTGTCTTTGTGCATAAAGATTAAAACTCGAATTAAAACATTACTCAGGGACTTCAATTACCCACTATGGATTTGCTGCCCCTGGACTTGACCCACTCCCCCAGCAAAAAATACTTACAGTGAAAAAAAAATATCAAGCTGGGACAGGGCTGCCCATTTGGTCCCTAATACCATCTGGGAACATAATGACTCAATTCATTTTGCCCTCAGATTAATGGAGCAAGCTAAGTATTATAAGAAGCACTTTAATTCCCTCTGATGTTTTCATTATGAATTCCTTTGTGGCAGAACTCATTTGCAATAATGCATATGTAATTTTGGAAACCAAAAAGAAATCCTGTAGCCTTCAGGACATTATTAACCTGCAGAAATGCTGAGGCACACGTAAAACTCAAATATGTTAGCACCAGCAACCTCTTGAAACATTTTAAGAATGAAATTGGTAAGTAAAACTGTTACTTTGAAGTTAAAATGGCTGAATTAATAACTATTAAAACCCTACTGGTATTAGTGACACTTAAGCAGTCTGTTCAGATGGTTTCTAAGGATTCAAAAATATACACTGGAATAATCTAAAAAAGTTCCATGAGCTTATTATCTACAGATATTTGGAAGTGAATCGCCTGCACCAGTTACAGCCTTCCTCTTTCTCTCTTATTTTTCGCATGGTCCATTGCATGTTTCTTTATGTAACAGTGTTCCTCAGCCATAGATGGGAGAGCTGGTATTTCTGTGCCAAAGCAAACAATTCAGTCTTACTGACTTATGTTTCTTGTAACAACTACAGATACACTACTGTATTTTGAAACCAATGCTATCTCATTTCGTACAATGGGTCCAAGACTATTGTCTCCGGTAGCTTATGGAGTTACATAAAGCAGTCAGTGTCAGATTTCAGAAAGGATCTGCTTACTTTGAGGTGGTGGCATAACTCCTGGTTTGACTTCTTTAATTCTCTGTAATGGAATAAAATATTTTTCTGTATAAGATTCTCAGTAAATGTAACCAGGACCATCTGCTAACCAGTGGCTGCAACTCCACCTGCTCTATGGCAGGTTGGGAAATAGTAGGGACTACTTCAAGAGACCAGAAGTATCACTAAGGAGTTTATTTTAGTCTGCATATGTCAACTTTTTTTTTTAGTAAAAAAATCATTGCATATATCATCTGTTGTTTTGAACCCACAAGTTCATCTAGAAAAAGGTATCAATTGTCCTTTGGGATCAGACCCAGAACAAGCTCATAAGAATTCCTCTTCTGGTTCATAGCAAGAATCCAACTAGCCAAAGGAGATAGGTAGGGAGGAGTAAAAACAAGGAAAGCATGTAACGTTCCCTTCCTAATATTCTCATAGGCTCAAACTATTTTAATGCAGGGTATTTCCTGAGCTTGACATATCCGTTGCGATTTACCTAACAGATATGCTCTCTTATCCAAGCACTTTTCCAGTCATTCTTTAAATCCACACAAGCTTCTTGTGTTCACAACGTCCTTTGCAAGTATTCACCCAAAGCTGCTATCTGATGACTGAAGAATCACCTGCTTTTGCTTGGTTTGAACCCAGTTCCTGCTAGTTTTTATTCCTATGTTTTGTATTGGACAGGTTAATCTTTCTCTGCCCACTCCATGCCATTCATAATTCTGCAGTCTTCTATTTTACATCCCTATGTCATCTCTTTTCCAGACTGAGGAGCTCCAGCCTGTTCAAATATGGGAACCAGGCCACACAACTGATTGTGCTTGTTGCCCTTCTCTGAACCTGCATCGGTTCTAACACATCCTTTCTGAGATGAGGGGACTAGGGTGCACGCAATATTCAATACGAAGGCCAACGTGAATGTGTACAGTGGCATAATTCATCTTTGGTGTCCTATCTCCAACTATACTAGAAGTCTGAACTGAAAATTCAAGAATCCCCTGGGAGACAAATATGAAATAATTTGTTCTTCACCTGTTGTCCTTTATTGCCAACAAAGTTTAGCTCTCAGGAAGGAGATAAAAACAGTTTTACAGTTCCTTTCGTTGCACTAGTTATATGACTGCAAATACTACTCGTACTAATAGTAAATATCTAATCTCCTTGGGAATGTTTTTAAATTCTTGACCATAAGCGTGTCCTGTAGCAATGAGTTCCACAGCTGGTTTTGTTCCTGTTAGGCAAGAAAGTATTTCCAAATACTGGCTTTAATTTTTGGAGGTTGCTGTCACTGAAGGATTGCTTACTGTATGCAATGTGAATGGATTATTTTTTTGGGGGGGTAGTGGATAAAAATATAAGTACAATACTCTCAAAATAAGGAAATAAAAACTAGAATTGGAGCTTTCCTAGAAATTAGTCCAATTTTGGCATTAATAACTATTTGTAAGAGAGCTTCTATATTAGAATAAAATATTTTAGTTTCTTCCAAGTGTTGTAATTCACATTATTGTCATTTGGAACTTCTGTAATACACAGCAGAACTACATACTTTGCTTCTGCGTGTGTTTGTGTCTGTTAAAGACTACCTTTGATTAAAATATATGTTGCAGAAATTCCTAACCTAAAACACTGCAATACAAAATCAGTTACTGAACTGATCATAACATCAAAGTGTTTAAAAATATTCCAGATGTAATTTTAACTAATCAGAAGATAACCTGAAATATTCATTTTCTGATCCCTGTTTGACCTTGCACAAGTCTCACTTGCCCTCCTATTTTATATAACAAAGCATTTTTCAAAGATGTACTCACTGGGACTGGCTCCATGAGCCCAAGAATAGTCCAGAATCCTTTTCTCGGACTTCTTCAATATTCAGGAAAAGGCATTAGCAGCAGCCATCAGTAAAGGTCTTGAGAACGAGCAATGAACCTTGACAGGACTTGGTGTCAATATGCTGCTGTAAATTATTGGATGTAAAATAGAGGACTGCAGAACTATGAATGGCAGAGGCTCAGATTGACTTCTGAGCTCTGCAGTTATGATTCAAAACAGGGAATATTGTGTCATTCCTGGCTTCTGAATATCTGGTACAGCTCATTTGGTGCTTTGAATAAAGCAGTGCAGCATGCCTCAGTTAACCTGTAATGTAAATGGATGCTAAATGCATGTGTTAGATACTGTACTGTTTCAAAAAGAAGTCTAAAATCCTCTATAGGAAGTCACCATTGGGCATGAAACTACATTAAAATGTAAACATTAGAACAGTAGGGCAAGAGACACAAGGACAAAGGAGCAGAGCCTCACTGCATCATTTGTATTTCTGGAGTACTGGCTGTTTCAAAGACTATTTGATGAAAAATAAACACGACTTAGCCTCCAGAGTCTTGTGCTATTAGTCATTATCTCTACAAAGAAGATGGAATATAGTTCTGTCTAAAAAGCTGGTGTTCTAGTTCACATAAAACTTCATTTTTCTCAAAAGCCAGTTTAAATCTGACATCTAGATGAAATGGAAACCTTCCCGAACTTTCTATGAACTAAAGCCCTCCTGGATCTCAGCTGCTGACTCAGGCTCAGAAAGCACAGGACCCAGAGTGACAATCAGAGCATCCCACTTCAAGCGCTGATAGGTCACCCACTCTTTCTTTATAGCTAGTGGTGAGAATTAGGTCCTGTAAGGCACATTTTGTGTATTTTGGACTTGGGTGGCTCATGCCCTAAGACCTCTGCTGGCTGTAAAGGGAGCTCAGGACAAGTGACTCAGAAGTAAACATCTACTCTGCAAACGTGGCCAGCTCGTAACCTGGCCAGATCTGGGCTGCATGGCAGCACACCTCGAGCCTCTGGCCTGCTTGAATTGTCATGGGAGCCTAACCTGAAGCTGCTTTGTCCAGACTTCCACCTGTGGGCTGGAGGACCAACATGATGCTTCTTGTAGGCACAGTCTGTGTCCATATCCGTAAATGAAGTAGTGCCAGCAAGCACTGTGGGAACCCAAATGTTTGTACTGCTAAACAGTTAAAGTCACTCATGGCATGCTTTTGACTCTGTCTAACTGACATTTCCCCAAACAACTGCCAGGAAAATGTGACATCTAGTACAAGGCAAGAACTGTTTCTGAAAGGCTTAGTGATAGCAGTTAAGGGAACAGTCTCTTCAGGATGAGGTAGTAAATAATCTGAGTTTGCCTTAATGCCATAAAAGGGTCCTGGGTCTCCTTAATTTACAGGATAGTCATAGCAAGCTGGATCCCCAGACCCTGTCCTGGATTTGTTGAGGTCTCACTGAATCCATGATGCTTCCAAAGAAATATTTCAGGCTATTGACACTTATGTTTTCTGATGAAAGTTGGGTTTGTCAGATATCCTGACCATAGCTAGTGTCAGATCAGTCGCTCTGATTTGGAAAAAATTATTTTCACTTTTAAATGGGAAAACTGAAATTTTACTTACTCCTGACCCTGAAATTTTTCTTAATTCTGACTAAAGGGATCCCTAATAACGATGTAGTTCAGCCTCTAGAGTTCACACAATCCTTGGTCTTACCCAGGACAGTCAGTAGAAGTGGCCGTCAGCAGACAGCTGTCCACCAGGCATGGAAATATATTACCAAATCATTTAGGATTGCTTATTAAAACCATAATTCTCAGCCAGAACTGAAACTGAAGCTGGTGCCAAAGATCAGTCTTCATTGTTTTACTTTAGTCCTTTCATTTCAAGCATCAGCTTTAAACTGCTTTATCTTAACCCTCTTTTCCACACACTGAAATTTTAGTCTAGTTTTGACCATAACAGTAGCTCATGTCAACGTCTGCTTACTATGATGTTTATTCAGGTTTAGTTCTATATCAATTAGTTCAGTCTTCAGGCAGGCTGAAGCTGGACTAAAGTCAGCTTTTTAAAGGTCAATGTACAGCCACACTATAACTTATCTATATGGAATATTCACAGCCAATTGATAGCCTAAGTGCATGTACTTTTAGTAAATAATCCATTTTATGCTGCTTTGAGAAATACGTGATTGACATGAATACGTCTCTTGACATATTAATCTATTGTATAAGTACAGGAAGTCACACTGGCTGGCAGTAAAATGGCTGTAATATGGATGGGGAAAATGTGCTAAAGAGAAAGCTACTGCCTGTGAGTGAAATTTAATTATTCTACAGAAGACTCAATCCCAGCATTGTAGAAGGCGTGCAATCCCTTCTGGATACAGCTAAAAATTTTAAAGGCGATACTTTTCCCTTCTAATGGTAGAATGATTCTTATCCAACACTTCAGGCTGGCTCCATCTTTGTGTATCAATTTCCTTAATCCTTCATTTTTTGCTGAATATTTATTAGGGAGAAAGGGAAAGGCTTTTGTTTTGAAGCAGCACTGTGTGATTATCCGTCGCTGGCCTGTTCTCCCACAGAATAATGCTCAGGAGAGAAATGGTTTGGGGGATTTAAGCTTTTACACTTCAGTCCCAGGAGGATATTTTAAGTATAAGGAAAAACTTGAAGTGAGGGGAAAACCTCTAGACTTCTATTCACTTTATGCCAGAAAATCTACTCAAGAACTTTCTTCTATATACATGTACAATAATAAAGTTTGTAATTCGTTGCTAAACTTCAAACAACCATGTTATCTTATTAAGGCTGCACATTAAATGAAGACAAATGAAGATAGAAAGGAGAATGACAGGCCAGAGGAATAAAAGCACCTTGTCTGGGTAGCACCACTTCCAGCTGGGCATTTTACCTGTTCTGTCTTCAAGCACTAGGAAAATACTTCAACTGCAAATTATCAGTGCTACAGAAAATACAATTACCCTGTGCTGATCATATTACACCACATTTATGAACAGGTTATGATCAGAGAAATTGTTCCTCAGTCAGTCTCCTCTCTGGTTACATAGGTGCATCTTCCCCTACAGCGTTATCTCTGCCTACACCGAGAGTGAAGATTGGTTGCACTTACCCACCAGAGGGACCAGGTTTCTGGGATGTGGAAGTAAAGCACTCTCCTATGTGCAAGTCATGCAACCCAGGTACATGGTATATGACAGAAGAAATAACCCCTGTCTGCTGACAAGACCTACAGCAAAGCTCTGCTCCATGCCCTATGTGGAGCCCAAGCCATGCTCTCTTCCAGAATCGAAACCAGGTGACCTAATGGGAATTAGATCTGCTGTGGTTGATTTTTTTTTTTTTTTTACAAGCATAACTGATTCTAATAAGTGACATTTGTTGCTAGGGCAGGAGGTTTTCACAGGATTATATTCAAAAATAAAATAGAAGATTTAGCTACCTGACAGAATCCTTTTCTGACAGAGTCAAGATTTCCATTTTGTTACTGCACAAGGTCAGCAGATTCAGCCTAAGCAGAGCTCATCAGCTTTCGGTTTCTCCTGCCATTGAGCAAGCATATGTCATGATCCACTGAGCACCTCAGAGTCATTTACCAGCCCCTTCTTAAATCACTTCTGTAACAGGATTTCCACTGGTGATGCAAACTACATGATTGCAACTGCGTGTTATTAGGGCCGCCTGCTGCCTAAGAGTCCCACCCCAGGCCAGCACAGAGGGTATTCATGTTTTCCTTCATATGTAAGTATTCACACATGATAGTCCCAGAGCCATAAGGCTGAAAGAAAATGGAGCTCTCTGTTACTTCCATAAGAAGAAAGCATTTCACTCAAGAAGGCATCACTTACACGAGTTGCAGAAATGCCCCAGGGATGACTCTGAAGCATCACAGAGAGCGCTTGGGGGCTGACATATGTGTGCCATCCTGGGCTGTCAGCTACCCTGCTCTCCCCCTGCCCGCCATCCCTATAGATGCTAGCAGGACATTGGGTCTGAACCAAAATGCACAGCCCTCAGCAGCCTGTATCTGGCCTGGAGCATCAGCAAACGAGCCGCAGCTTTGAGCTGCCTCGCTTCTGGCCAGGCAGGAAATGCCGAGCTGTGTTTGCAGTTGAACAAGGTAAAACCGAGTGAAAGGGGTCAACACGACATGGAAAGAAACTTTCTCTGGCTGAATGAGGGGCACATGCCCGGTGCTGGGTGAGGGGCTCAGCCCGATGGCTGCTGAAAGCCTGAGTTCAGGGATGCTGTTTAGGCAGCAGTGGTCCAAAGGGAATAAGGTGTTTGCAGTCTTGCCTGGGGAGTAAGGAGAATATCTAACTCTTT
>BOSO01025523.1:27348-45750 GCA_018403395.1 Gorsachius goisagi | reverse complement strand
TACTGCATGTGGCCTTTGCTTTTGCTTTTTATTAAACTGTCTTTATCTTGACCCACAAGTTTTCTTTCTTTCCCATCTCATCTCTCCCAACCTGTCCTGCTGAAGAGGGGAGCGATAGAGCGGCTTGGTGGCACCTGGCATCCAGCCAAAGTCAAACCACCACAAATAGTTAAGCAAACATTGAGCCAACTTATTTAAGTAATGGCAGTGCATTATTCTATGGAATTTTTAATAACCAATTCAAGATCTCTGGTTTCCATTATGCAGAGGATTCAGATTAGATTAGAGTTTTTCTTTGGAATCTGTAAATCTAGATGCTGTTACACCACTCTTCCGCAGGTAGAACCACCCTACAAGAGAAGAGGAACCATCAGTATTGTGTGAACTACATGAGCCGTCCATACTGATAGCTTAAACTGGTAATACAGGTAAACTTGAGAAAAGGGTAAATATTTTACCAATAATCTTAATGACTGATTGCTTTATGCTGAAATAAAGCCCTGAAAGTAGCATTCATTGACTGTAGGAAAAAATAAAATGTTTTAAAACTTACAATGAAAACTCATCAACTTCATTGGGTCCATTTGTATGCCTGCAGCCTCACTGTCATTAAAATAAATATTATCCATGGAATGGCATGCAAATCTATGCAAACTTTAATTCTGTTCCCTAGGTTTCTATACCTCCCTCATCCACAAATTATCTCAGAGGTTTCCAAGATGTGGTAATAGCTGATGAGTAGAACCTACCACAAGTAGGTTGCTCTCTCATTATCTCCTGAGAAAGAGAATATTTTGAGCAGGAGTGTTTAATTTCATCCAGAATTTAACTTTGGACTTTTTTTTTTTCAATCTACACAGTACTTTGAAGGCAAGATATTTTCATATCAACAAAATGTTTTATGAAAGGTCTTCTGAGGTCATTCAGCAGCAGATGGACTTGATTTTTCACGGCCAGTAGTTATGTGTGGCCAGAGTTGCTCTAATTACAACTGTGAAGTGCTTTTTTCCTCAGTACTTAGAATCTTATGCTTCAAGTTGGACTAGATGACCTCTGACTAGGTTCCTTCCAATCCAAAATATTCTATGATCCTATAAGTAACCCTGTCAGGCAGGTATATGGCACATGAAGAGTTGCCAAGGAACTCAACAACATCCATTGGGGCTGTCCTCTACTTTGTCCGTGCCATGAAGCAAACACCCTTCTGCAGGACAGCCCTGAAGGCTGCCTTCCAGCTGGTAACTCCATACGATCGTATCAAGCATGAAATGTCAAGAACTGTGTAGAAGTTTCTGCAGTGCTGGGCTGTAAATGTGGGAGGTACAGGTTTGACTTCGAGGGAGCAGAATCAATTGTCACTTAGCTAAGATCTGACTGGTCTGTACTGTTTACTTGAACATAGCTCTTAGAAAAACCTCTTTGTGCTGAGTATTGTTATGGGTAACAGGATTGTCTTTAACTATGTAAAAGATTCCTGGGTTTAGCCATGTAAAAGTCTAAATCAGTCATCAGTATTTTTTCTACAGGCAATGGAGAAAGAAAGGGCTTTTCAGAGTGTGATTCATCTTATTCTAACAGGCATATCTAAACCAGAGCGAATTGGTCTCTGGAGATAGGGCCTGACTCTTGACTGCAGAAAAAGTCAAGACTGATTTAGACCAGATGCCTAACTTTTAGACAATTTTATTTAGGCAAGGTGACTACTGCCTAAATTTAGCTTCCCTAACTCAAAGGCTTGTTACATATGCAGAAAAGACCAATAAAGTAGCATGCCTCCATTTCATAGGCAGGAAAGCATGTGGTAAAGAGGGTAGCATTTCCATGTGCACTTCAGTGACATAGGAACCCAAATCTCAGAATATTGTTTAGATGTTTGCAAAAATGGGTCCAGTAAGATCAAATAACTTGCATAAAATCACACCCAAGGTCTGTTTATAGGTAGGAACTGAAGCCAGCTCTCCAGAGTCCCGAGCCACACTCAACCTCAACACAATCCATCCTTCCCTCATCAGTCTCATGACCTGACTAAACACCATTGTGAGGGTCCTTTTCTTTTCTTTTTTAAGGAAAAGCTGTGCAGGTCTCTGAAGTTAAGCAAGTTTCTTCTGCTTTACACATTTAAATTAAAATCTATTTAAGAAAAAACTACAAGACATCGTGCAATTTTAAAGTCATTTGGCAAACTGATTCTGTCAAGAAAGCTTAGTTTCATTCTGTTTGCTTGCAACAGCTTTTTTTTTCCATAACTCTGCTGTTCTTGTTCTTTTAATACATTTGGGAGGCCTGTCAAGGCCTATCCACTCTCTAAATAGCTTTGCAGATTAAATTTTTAACTCTACTCTCTTCATGCAGATGTATATTTCTGACAAAGAATTGCACTGACATGTCATCTCCCATCTTTCTCACAAGAGAGGAAATAGCTACGTGCCAGTACTGTTTGAAACTCTGACTCGCCCTAGCAAACAATAAAATAAAATAATTATAATTATAAAGCCCTGCATCAAGAAAACCTACTTCTTCTGTATTTGAGCCTTTGCTACGCTAATTTCATTTGTTACAGCAGTTTTAGGTTTTTTTCTTCTTCACCTTCAGCAACACTTGTAACCAACTCATGAGAAATTGGGGAATATGGGGCAGAAGAAAAACGGGTTTCGTTGATTTTGTTGCTGCTACAGGCACACCTGAACTTCTAACCAAAGACAGTGTGGTACACCCAGACTAACCTTCAACTCTTGTTTTCACTTGGAAACATTTTTCATATACCTTTTTTTTTACACATAAATACCAATAAAATTCTACTCCACTGCAGGTGCCCTGACTAAGGAAAGGATGAAGGAGACATAGAAATGAAGGTTTGTCTGATTTACTAGATCAGGAGTGCTCAGTTAAAGACTTTTCAATAACAGTTGTTTCCTAGAAGGGAGCAATAGACAGTAAAGAGGTGACAAACTAAATTTCATTGTACAGAATCCATCCCCGGATGAGGTATGTAAATTAAATGGATCTTCAATGTGTCGTGCAGTTTGTCATCTTAGGTTCAGTTTCCTTCTCCCCACAGAATCAATTGCATGTAAATAGGTCGTTGCTTATGCATAAGTCATTGCTTATGAATTCTTATTATCAAACAGTTCTTTGGGACTCAAAATACTTTTCTGAGATAAATATAGAGCAGAAATGGATCAGCATGGAAGAAAAAATACTGGTAAAGATAATGGGAGATCTCTGGGGTAACTCCATTGCATCTAGTACAAATGCCCTTTAAAGATTCTGAGCATTTGTGGTCATAAATACTTACTCAAGGTGTGGAGAAATCAACAGGAATACTTCATGAACCAGGATTATTAAAATAAAGGAGGTTGCACTTTCTGGGAGCTGTTAGATGACAGAATTGTTGCTTTGACAAAAATTGAGAAATGCCAGGTTTTGTCAGCTTAGGGCATTTTCACTTTTCTGTGCAGTGCTGGAGAGAGGAATTAGGCACTGTACTTCCTCTTCCCATTTTATTATCATGTGCCTAGTTTGTGTCTCCCACTTAGAGATTCAGGTTAAAAATTATTCTTATAACTGGGATGCTAAGACTTTTTTTTTCCATTGGTAACACTGAAAAGTTTTCATTTTAAGTTTTATTTTATTCTAAATTACATTATTTGCAGGCAGGAGGGAAGTGTCTTCTTTTAGCACAGGGCATGTCATGTTTCCTAGGGTTTTCACATCATTAGAATGAACAAATTCCTTGCTATTGTAGACATACTGGCTTTTGGCAATGTTCTTGCTCTCCCCTGTTCACTTTGTCATATTATGGCTGAAGATTTTGGTCATGCACAGCAATCTGTATAGCAAATATCTCCTATTTGCTATAACATATGAGGAAGTGTTTTAAGCGTCTTGTGGCCAAGAGCGTACGATAGGGAGCATAGCTGACGTAGTTTCTTCTAAATGAAACACCTATATGGTTGCCCATTTCTTCAGGAGATAAAACATCTGGTCCTTTACAGTTCAATATTCTGATCTTGTTTTTTCTGATGTCACATACAGTTGTTCGGTGCATGGTGGCATTTGTCTTTTAATTAAGAAAATTATTTCGGATGGGAAATTGTGACATCAGGTATGTTGTAAAAGACAGAAATGTCATCCAGGCTGTTGTAAGATATAAATTCAATTTATAAATATAAAAACATATAGATACACATTTAATTAGTCTTACTTGATTTGCTATAAAGTATTAGCATATTAAGTTCTTACAAGTAAGAACAATGAAATTTTAAAAAATGAGGTTAAATCCATATGTCAGATAAAAATATACAAGAAATGCCTTTATATATATTGCTGTAATATTTTTACATACTTTAGTGCAGGCTTTTTACTAAATGTCACCTCTACATGATTAAAAACAACCATAAAAG
Source organism: Gorsachius goisagi (assembly GCA_018403395.1). Taxonomy (NCBI): domain Eukaryota; kingdom Metazoa; phylum Chordata; class Aves; order Pelecaniformes; family Ardeidae; genus Gorsachius; species Gorsachius goisagi. Next base: position 41,347 of record BOSO01025523.1, on the reverse strand, counting down.
CAAACCAGTAACTGCAAAGCTTTAATAGTTTGCCATTAATACTAAAGTAAATATTTTCAGTCTGAGTTTAAATCAAGCCTAAAGTTAAATGCTCTGGAAATGATCTAGGCACTTAGCTGCTAGACTATCCACTCTATACTGAGAATGTTGCCTCTGATCCCCCTCTTCTAGAGCATTTTTGGAAAATTTCTCCTCTCTTCTGAGGTTCTGGGTTGTTCTTATTGATCAGAAAAAATTGAACCCTCTATGGGACTTAGGGAGTGTTTGGTATGAATTCAACAGGAGCATTTTGTCACAGGATTTGAATGAGTTAAAAATAATAACAATAATTCATTTTGAAGCAATTTCCTTTTGGCTTATAGCATAACGCCATGACTGTCTTCTTCCTTTTAGAAGAGATCTTACTGAGAACTCATGCTAGCACATTTTTATCACTCCGAATGGACATAGGCAATTTGCTACTGAATGGAATTGATACTTGTTCAGGCCTTGCCCTAAAAAAATAAAAAAGCTTCACATTCTTTAGGATCTCAGTTGAACTTCAAACATTATGGTTATTCAACAGCAGTACAGAAAAGCTCCATTACTCTTTCACATGTGGAAACTGAGCTAAGGAAAGGAAAAAGCCAAAATCCTCAGGGTTATTGATTGTTAAATATCTAGAAATCTTCTGAAGCTCTGGCTTTCAATGGCTTAAATGACCCACTCGATAAGTCTGTGGGAAACTGAGGAACTGAGACAAAATACTTCACATTGGATCATCACCCACTCAGCTGCTCAAGGTGGTTTCTGGTGATATGTTTTGAAGTGGTGGAGTTCATTACTCCACTGATTACTCTGTGTGACCATCTACTAGAAAGAAGTAAAGGTTTTCACTGTTCTCTGTGTGGAAACAGAAGTTGGACTTCTTTTTCATACCCAAGTACAAGCATTTAATAACATTGTACAAGAATTTGGCATGGAACGTACTTCTTGTGTGTGTATGCTGTTGAGCTCATCTCAGCCCATAAAAGAGGTTAATACTCACCGAAAATAAAACAAAGCATAAAGAAGGTGGGAAAAAATCCATTTTCAGAGAATCATAGAATAATTTAGGCTGGAAAACACTTTTAAGATCATCAGGTCCAACCCTTCACCTAACCCTGCCATCCCACCACTAAACCATGTCCCTAAGCACCTTGTCTGCCCGGCTTTTAAATACCTCCAGGGATGGGGACTCGACCCCTTCCTTGGGCAGCCCCTTCCAGTGCCTGACAACCGTTTTGGGGAAGAAATTTTTCCTAATGTCCAACATAAATCTGCCCTGGTACAACTTCAGACCATTTCCCCTCGTCCTATCACCTGGGAGCAGAGACTGACCCCCACCTCGCTACAGCCTCCTGTCAGGCATTTGTAGAGGGCGATAAGGTCTCCCCTCAGACTCCTCTTCTCCAGGCTGAGCAACCCCAGTTCCCTCAGCCTCTCCTCCATAAGACTTGTGCTCCAGACCCCTCACCAGCTTCATTGCCCTTCTCTGGACATGCTCCAGTACCTCAATGTCCTTCTTGTTGTGAGGGGCCCAAAACTTAACACAGTGTTTGAGGTGCGGCCTCACCAGTGCCCAGCACAGGGAGACAATCACATCCCTAGAATCAGTCTCATGAAATGTGAAGAACTACTTCTGTTTAGCTGCTCAAATCAACTCAAGAATTTGGGGTGTTAAATAAGTAATGCTTTTAATGTTAGAGCATTGAATTATTCAAACCTACAGCACATACCACACACCCAAACCAGTTCAGAGCCCGAATTACAGACATGAGAAATGAAAAAAAAATATTTATTGCTGGGCAGTCACTCTGCATCGTTCTGCTGTAGTCCTCAGTCCTCTGTTTAACCTTTGAGAGCTGTGGAAATACATTGCGATTTGATGTGTGGTTAGGGAGGGAGGCTGAAGTAAACAAGGCTTTCTGTAGTAGAGCTTCTGAGCCAGTTGTGACGGAAAAGAGAATTAAAAGACTGAGTTAAAAGGTATTATTAGTAATTGAAATACTTAGCTTTTTTTTTTTTTTCTGATTCATCTGCTACCATGAAGCAGGTGAAAACTTTAAACCACAGCTCAAGAGTGAACTTGACGATTTGTTGAAAAAGTGTTACATTTGAAAATGCATCCAAATCTGTTTTCCTTTTACTCACATCTTCCTTAAGGAATTTCAGTACAGAGCATAAGGTCTGTCAGAACAATATTTTAGAGGGATAAATCTATCCACATAAAATAATTCCAATATGAGAAAAAAGAATTGCATTTGCAAGATACCATTCCGTTTCTTATTTTCAGCACCCATTTCAGTTCAAGGGATTTCAATTCCACATAAAAGCTGACCACATTTAAAGCATGAAAAGCAGGTTATTTCCATTGTTTCCCTCATTTCTGGAAGTCCTGGAGGACTCACCGATCATGGAAGTTCAAGTGATCCTGTAGATCAGTTCTGCTCAGCACTGTACAAGCACACACACATAAATCCCTGCCTGTAAATCCCATATTTTCAATAAAAGGGCCCTGTTAAACAGAAAAGCAAAAGAAGGGGTGAAATCATACCCCCCTGAAAATGAGTGGTCCCACTGTATCACAACAGGACTGTTGAATGACATAAGAGGTCTAAGAGGGAAAATGTTCCCTCATAACATGAGGATTTCAGGGTACAACCTGTTAATTTATTTACCCATGAGCTAATTTTAACATTTCTGAGTGAAGCTGTAATAACTGCCAGAGAAGAACTGAGGGATCCAGGTAGCAGTTTTTGCAGATTAAAAAAGGGTGAAGGTTTGTGTCATCACATCTAGTCTCATTCGTGGTGTGTTGTTTAAAATGTTATTTTGCATTTCTTTTTCCGACGGGCTGTCAGTTCACCTTTGAGAGCGATGTAGTCGCTGTTGTGTCACCTCTTATGAAAGGTTTAAGCCTGATAAATGATAGCAAAGCAGATCTGCACAAACAGATGTACGCTCCGCTTTGCCTATGTTAGTTATACTCTTTATGGCACTTGTAAATTAAGGAACAGAATGATACAGAAGAATATTAAAATAGCTGTTACATTTGACATGTTCCCTGCACCCATTTGGTTTTGCCTTGATCTATTCCCCTTCAAACTTGTTCCATGTCAGACCACTTTGTTCCATACTATTTCCCTTCTTACGGATATTGATCTCCATCGGTCTGGACCTTAGTAATTAAATATTTTCTCAAAGAAATGGGTATTTCTGTTTCCACCATGACCTTCCTCGTCTGTGCAAGTGTTTTAGGCAAGGAATCTTCTGCTCCCTTTTTGATGCAAACTTGACCTCTGTTGTCTTAGTTGGAAAATGCACTTGATTTCTAACAAGAGCTTTTCAAAATGTAACACTGCTGATTTGTTGGATAATGAAATCCAAATTGTTCCACAAAAAAAGGTGCAATTATACAGCGTGTAATACACAAATAAATTGACTTAATGTTACATTATAATGAAAACTGTGCAAAATCCTCTACACAAGCACAATAAAATAATAAAAAGTAATAGAACAGGTAATAGATGTAAAATAAATGCTAAAAAAGTAGTTCAAATCATTTTCATACCAGTCAAAAGATACTGAGAAGGGCGCATCCAATCACAATAAAACACCAGAATGAAACACTTCTAAATAGTAATATAAATTTTTGTGGACACTTCATGTCCCATGATGTGGAATTGACATATAGTTTGATTTTCTTTTTCCTAATGTAAGCCACAGTTTTACAGTCCTAGTGAAAACATTTTATTGCTGGGGATGTATTAGACATGGTTCATTTCCCTTCTCAGTATGGCTTTAATTTTCCACATCCATGGCTTGACACAGACCCAAACACCAGAAGATGGTTGTCTGCTATAAAGTGTTTGGTTTTCTTTGATTGCTTTACAATTTAATCTATAGTTCATTCCATTAACCCTTTCCATTTTAATGCCACAAAAGTCTTCCCCCTCTCCTTAATGTAAAGATAAACTTCCCCTGAAACATTTATGCTCTCATGTCCAGAGGATTACAAAGAGAACTGGAAGGAGAGTGGGACTGGGGGGACGAGCAGTCTCTTTCTTAGTTAACTTCCCAATGGCCGCGTGTAATCGGTGAAATAATTGAATGCACCACAGCAACAAGATTTTCCCTTCTGTTTTCATAATACATTCATAATTATTCATTCATTTGGTTTGGTCATATTCATACCAACGCACAGAGCCAAGAAAGTGCCACTGTCATTCTAACTTTCTCCTCAATCCCTGCTCTTCAGGGGGGAAAAGAAAAAAAAACCACGTTCCCCGTCTGCAGTGTTGTCACATCCGATATCCAGTTCCTTCCGGCAGAGAAAGTGTATCTGGGAGGGTCACCAGATCAGCCTGTGCCTCGGGGCTCCTCGCCTAAAGTACAAAAGACTCGACTCAACTCACGTTAGTCATCTAGGTGGCCTATCGGTGGTGACGGACTGCCAGCTCGGTCTGTGGGCTAGCCGTGATAACTGCCTTGAAATGCTAAGTGCTTAATTAAGGACCTTTCATATCAGTTATTGAGGGCTCCATCTCCCATAGCCCAGGGCATTGTACTTTACAGAGGACTCCCCAGAGCCACAGCCAACTTTATTGCAGTGACAAGTTAAAAAAAAAAAAAAAAAAAAAAAGGGGAAAAAAAAAAAAAAAGGAAAGACAGAAAGAAAAGAAACAAGTGGTTTTAATCCTCTTGCAAGCTCCCAAAATCTAAATACAAGCAGACAGCTGAGCCGACATCATGATCCCCAACTAAAAATACATTTTTTTACTGTTTATGAGAATATTGCTTGCTCGTGTTTCGGATAAGGTACGGAGTCATCCCTGACAAGATTATCAGATCACTTGTGTTAACCCACGGTGATATTTTGCAGTGTGCATCTTTTCCCTTCCCCTAGAACGCTCGGTACCAGCTGAAGAGACATGTTTATTTAAAAGCAGAAAAAACAGATGTTTGTAGCTAAACCTTGTATAATTAATACTTGCTTTTCATAAACAGCAGATCCAGTTCTGTCAAGGAAGGGAAGAAATATTTCACAACTGACTAAGTAGCTGAGGTTAGGAAAGGAATACTTTTTGTTCCTGTCTGGGGTAGAAGAGCCCTGCATAAGAGCAATCAGTTCTGCTTGTGATTACTTGTTAGGGCATCTACCAGCAGTAACTCTGCTGAAGTCATTAAAGTTACATTGCTGTGAAACCACCGTAAGGACAATCAGAGTCAGACCCACAGCTTTCATTCAGGAGGTTCATAGATGGGATAAACACAGTGGATACATTTCTTATTGTACACCAATGTTGTGCCAGAATTATTCTTAATTTGCAGCAGTGGAAGAGAATTTCAGAATCAAGACAAAATGTTGTTCCCAGTTCCTTTCATGCCAAATCAAAGGAATACCCGTAAAGTAATCCTGGATGAAAACCAGAATCAACCATTTTAATAACAGGTCTAATTGCCATCTTACTTACCCCACAATAATGTAGGTGGGGCGATGGACTGAGTGCAAAACCAAATTAATCAAAACCTGAATAAGGCTCAAAAACCTGCTCAGGAAAACCTTTCTCTGAAATTAAACTTCAGTTTGTAGAGCCTTTTGGGACCTCCTGCACCTGTAATTGGTCTGGTCCAGGTGCTACAGAGTGGACAGAACCTCATGAAAACATCCGAAGGGACGCACAACTTCTGCATCCCACCAAGAAACATGGATGTGACATTGCAATCCAGACGTAGCCAACCCCCTTGCCATCATCCCCAGCATTTGAATCTGTTAGGAAGCCAAGCAGGTACAAACAGCAAAGCAACCAAATCAAAACATCCAGCAGGCATAGGCTGACAATTCTTTTCATCTTTTCTCCAGTATCCCTTCTTCTACTTCTTTTCTTTTTTTTAATCAACTCACTTTGAGTTCTTTGATGTACCTGCAGCTCTGCACCTCCTTAGTTGCCAACTGATGTGGAAGCACTGGGTGTCTAAAAGCCAGTGACACCAATATGATTTATTTTTAAAATGCAAATGGTGAGTACGTAAAGTAAAACGATGCTTCTTAAATTTAACTAGAGTAATAGTTTTCCAGTGCAACCACATAAAAATTTAAGAACTACAGGATCTTCTTCCTTGTCTTGAAATATATACAGACCAAGGTTTGTATTTTATATTTAAATTTAAATATGGTATCCTAAGTATACTAAATATCTGTTATATTTTGTATATGGTACTGTATATACTATATTTAGTATACTAAATTTAAATATAGTATCCACAGTTCATAATGTATTATAAATAACTTGTGAATGGTAGGAATAAAAAAAAATAGACCACGTTCATCCTGGGGCTTGCATAGGTTTCCACTAAGAATTTAGGCAGGATTTAGGTAGCAAAGTCAGTTCTATCTGAGATATACATTACTTACTGCATCTAGGAGAGAGATCCTGCCGTCTTGTTCATATGAAATATTCTCACACTCCTTCTACACTCGACAATCTCCAAATAAAGGAGAAAAGATTAAACCTATTGCTTGTTCATTGTGGTGAGATCCTCTGAAATGAAAAAAGCTGTATAAATGGAAGATGTGATTGCTTCTTTATCTGAATTTGTAATTAAAGTCACTTCTTTTTCAAGGCAGAAATCAGGGAGCCTTCTCCTTGTGTACAGTTTTTCATGCCTAATTTAGCAGATTATATTTCTCCCACATCCTGTGACAGTTAAATAAACAGGCGTAGGAAATATCTCTAAAATCATTTAAGGTTTTCCATTAAAAAAAAAAAAAAAATAGAGGACGACATGCTGAAACACACAATATACACCCAGAAAATGGGAATATTAGGGCCATTGTTTAATTTCCCAGACCAAGTTACCGGGAAAATTATTGATGATTCCAAGCTCGAGCATCTGTGCTCACTCACCAGTGTGATCCTGACAATTATTAACTACAAAACTGGGGTAACGGGGTAAGAGTAAATAAGCTATCAGCACGGAGCTGCATGCGAGAGCCGCATTCCTCCGGACCGTATTTTACTGCAGCAAGCTCCACCTGATGACAGCTACAATCAACAGTGGCTCCAGGCAGCTGCTTTGCTGCAGGCCACATTCAATTATGTCGGCCTGCATTAGTCCCTGGCGAAGCTGTCACCTTCCAGCCTGTGAAGTGATCGCATGAAGAGGCTCCTGAAGTCTCCGCAGTTCTGCCTTCAGTTAGGGGAGCAAGGGGAAGAGACGTGAAAAAAAAAAAAAAAAAAAAAAGACCATTAGCACTGTGACTGCTTGCAGCATTCATTTTGCTCGTGGAAGGGAAAAAAAAAAAAAAAAAAAAAAAAGAAATCGCTTAGGTGAGCTGGATTTGGAAAGTTGTCTGGTGTTGGATAATAGCAGATTTTTTTTTCCATAAAAACCTTTTTTTTTCTTTTTTTCCTGCAAGGCTGGGGGTAGGAGCAGAAGCTGTCCCCTTTTCCTAGGTTTTTGGAGTTACTCAGCTTTCTGGAGAGCAGTTCAGATCATACTTACAGCAGCATGGAACATTGCTGTATATTGCCTTTTTTACAATATTTTCCCAAGCAATCCCATGGCATTTCAGGAGGTAGGAAGTCCCAAAGGAGCCTTTGCTTTTAGGCGTTCAGCATCTCCCCCCTCAGAACAGCTTCACCAAACCTCTTGCGGGCAAGTGGGGAAGCGCATGGACCATGGGGGGATTTTGAGACAGAGGAGAAGAGTTTTCACTGCCAAGTGAGCCAGCTCATGCCAGGACCAAGGCAAGGGGAACGGGTGACTTCTCCATGTCATCAGCTCTAGGACTCTGCACCTCCAGCACTGAGACTGCCGGTTGGATGTGTCAGCCCCATGGCTGTAGAGCGCTCGGCACCATACGAACCCAAAGGTAGATGTTATACAGGGCGCCAATGGGTTTGTATTTTCTTCTCCCATTACTGCAACTTTGAGGTGGGCTTTGGACTTGTCCAAGCCAGTGGATAGCTGTGCTCATGTGCAGGGCCTTCCAGAAAAACGTGAGCTCCCTCTGCCCAGAAACTTCACACCCCAGCTTTCAGAGGTACAACAGCACTAATATTGATAATAGACTATAGTAAGAGTTTTGCAATAGCGATATCTAGTGTGTATACGCTTGTGATAGAGATGTACTAGTATTATTTAATATATTATATTAATATACTGAAGAGATAAATAATCAAGGGGAAGCCCCATCATCTTTCTTAAATGAAATGGAAAACAGGTGGGGTTTTTCCCCTTTAAGAAAGACATTATAAACCATAAAACAGCTTTTTTTTTCTCCACAGTCATTTTCGACTTATAATATTCCGCCAGCCTGATGTATTTGTTTAAGATTCTCTCTATTTCTTTTCAGGACGTTGCTCTGCCTCTCTGCATGTTTTCCTTCACCACAGAAGACAAACCCACTACATTACAATTCCGTTCTTAAGGAGCTGTTTTCAGAAGTGCTTAATTCCTTCATACATATTATTGAGTAGTATAATGGGATAAACCCCTGGCATACAACCTACTACCTAAAAGATCTGCTGGAGCTCTCACTGTCCTCTTTGAGAAATGTTACTTGGGACTGTAACATGCTTATAATATTTATTAATCACATATTAGCCCTTTTTCAATTATTAATACAGTTAAGCCTTCATACGAAGCATGCTTAGAAATGACGTGCACTTGAGCTGTAGAAGAAGATGTGTTTCCTGCAGTGTTCCTATCCTTGCAAGAGGGGAATGGCACTGGAAAGAAGCTGGGCTTTAGCAACCTGCCTCTGCCTATGAAGGTTTACTGTTGTGTGCCTCAGTTTCCCTATCTTAAAAAGAAATGGTAGCGCAACTCTGTTTTGAAATCTCAATTCTTTCCTTTCTGAGAAATCCCATGGCAAAGAAGCCCAATCTCGTTCCACACAAGCACAAAAAACCATCCCCCTCGCAGATTTTTAAAAGTGAATCATAACCGTTTGCCTCAGTGCAGCAAAATAAAACTCTAAAAGTCCTACTAAGCCCCCAAAAAGCTGCACAAGGAACAGATTGAGCAAGTACACCTGGGGATAAATGCATTATGGACTTAGATCCATTATCACACCTCTTCTCGTCACAGCCACTATCCGAACCCCACAGGAAATCATTCATTGAGACGCGGAATGTCATTTTAGTTGTAGCATTAATTTCCCAGCTGCTGGTAAAGATATATTGTGCCCCTTCATTGCGTATAAAAGAAAATGAGCACAACTCCATTTGATAACTTCGCTACTGGATGTAGGTTTATTAAGGGCCAAGATCTCTGTAGTGTAAATGTTGGTAACATGCGTGTTTCTCTCTAAAGATGGGCCCTTTGATTTTATTGTCTCTCCAAGCAGTGAATAACATGCATTGACATGCTGATGAGGAGGTTCCAAATGAAGAATATGGCCATAACTAAAATGATATTATTCTGTCCCCTTGAGGGAAGGTTTTGCTCTCAAATCCCAGCAGGAGGCACTTGTGATAAAACTCAATTTGGGACATTATCCTCCTCATGTTTATTTACTTTTCCCTTTTTTTATCTATACAATCAATATGAAAATGGAGCCAAATGTATGTAATGCCACATAAAACCAACTGTTTTCTCCCTCCGTCTTTTTCTTTATGTAGCAGATTGAATCCTAAAAGCTTCTACCGATCTGAGCACCGTGGAGTCAGGTTTTTTCTCCTGCAGTAGTGCAGATAAAAGGCAGAAAATACACTCGGTAGCAGTGTGCAGTCTGGTTCTTTCGTTTGATTCACATGGCCTATTTTAGACACCTGAGTTAAGATGAAACCCCTAACAACCTAGAGAGCTTATTTCTTTCCACTGATTACTGAGAGACAGTATAATGAGTACCAGAGATTTATTATTCCTATGCTGTAAATGTTTGAATTTGGTGAGATGAATCCTCGCCCTATTGTCCAAGGGACTGGTGGTGTTGGAGGACACGACGTGGAGCTGTGGCCCACAGAAACTAGAAGCATCTACTGTTGGTAGATACTCCTGGTATCTACTGTTATGGTTTTGTCTAGATGAAAGAAGCCACATCCATCCATGAGGCTGGGGTGCATCCTGCTAGCACGGTCGAAACTGGTCTCCACCCTGTGGCACTCTGCCAGTCCGGTTCTCTCAGCTATCACTTTAAGTGGATGTTTATAGTAAAAGTTCACACCCAGATATAAACATTACCTTAGAGAAATGAGTCCTCTGAAGTGTAAACCAGGTTTTTTTCAAGGAAAATAGCTGGATATTTTACAAAGTTCCTTGTAAATATGGCTCTAAGTTTAGTTTTTGTCTTTGCTAGATCAGTCTGCAGTGTTTAAGTCCTGGGATCCCTGATCTCAATCACAGATCCACACAGAATTAAGTGCCATCAGATGCATGCAGAGCTAAAACAAGCTTCACTGTCCTAAATAAAGGGTTTATTTTCACAGTGAAATTAAGGTGATCTAAGGCTGTTTTCAAAGGGAAGATTCCATGCTAAACACCAGCTCCCAACAGTCTCCATTGTGGCATCACAGAACTCATGAAATATCAGAATCAGGATATCAGGAAAATAGTTCTTCTGAATGCAAAAGAGATTAAAGAAACCCATAGTTTTCATCCAGTGCCTTTCTGATCCACCTGATCACTCAGCCACATGATTGTCAATTCAGGGTAAGGAAAAGGAACAGGAGAATTGCTCCAGAATTGCTTCTGAAGGAATTGCTCCTTTAATTAGTTGCATGGACTTTTTTTGCATGAATTGATTTGTGCTTGTCATTAAACCATAGTCTTAAAAACAATTCAGACTTCTTTTCCATTACTCAGTCTTTCCATGAAAAAGAAAAACAAACCCATCTTCAGGAAAATCAGTCAAGTCAATAGGAATAGTTTAAGCCAATATTGTGAGAATCTTGTGAGCTCTCCATTTTCCAGAGGAGGAAACTCCATCAGAGAGGAACGAGTCAAAAACATTTATCATTACATGGCTGGAAATTGCGAGAATGTGACTTGGCATTATAAACTCCCTCCCCTTCAAAAGCCTAAACAAAATTCATTTTAATCTTCTACCTTTACAGAAATGTAGCCTGGCAGGAGGAAGAAATGACAGATGCCCTGTGTGGTATATAGATGACCATACTGAAATAGTACAACTGGAATTGTAGCTAATGAAGAAGACCCTCTCACTTAAACAAGCTCTGTATTTACTAATTAGTCAGTATTAAACCACCAGACTGGCCCACAAACTAAGTGGTCATTAAGACTTTCATGGTGCGTTAGGAAAAAAAAAAGACCTATCAAGTGAACTTCACACACCAAAATGCCTGTACAGATGCATGGCTACTGTGAGGAGCTCAGCTACCCATACCTAAGTTAGAATAAGTGTCTAATACAGTAAAGATTATTCTCTCTAAATATATATATACACACTAATAGCAACAGAGAACAGTTAGTCCATAATTAAAAATTATTTGTGGTCACAGTCAAGGGACACACCCCTGGGAGAAGGGTCCATCACTTCATTTCTATCCCCTTCCTAGGAGTCAGACTCCTGGGCTTCTTATGGCTTGAGGACATTTTAATTCTTGAGTGTTCAGTGGTAAACTTCAGAAACAGGGATGGTTCCCCTTTGAGGATGTCTGCTGATTAGGGCAGTCCTGTGACATGGAGGAAGGTGGTTTAGGATCTTCTCCTGCCAGATAGGATGTAGAACCCTGGCTGTTTGCTTTCTGGACAGATGTAGTAATCCTTAGATTACTTACTACAAGAAAAAAAACTGAGACACCACAGCAGGCAAATTACATTTCTTAGACTGCTCAAAAAAAATTAGAATTTAAGTAGGTTTTTTTGTCTAAAACTGGAGAAGCATAAAGGAGAGATCTGACAGCAATCTCCCAGAAGACCAAACATGGTGGTTACTGCTGGGGTTAGGTTCTTACATGAAGAAACAGCAGAAAAGTAAATGGCAGGAGGGAGTTCCTGCTGGTGATGTACATGAAATTCAGGTGCCTAAATCCCCAAATGAAGAAAATTTAGATGAACTGGACCAGCTTCCCAATATGCTGCAGTAAAGTTTTCTCACTGCCTAACTGTGATTGTGCCACACAGCATCTCAATGCTGACAGAATTCAGCAAATCAATACCTAGATGGATCTTGGGATCCACAAACGGAGCCTTCTTCCACCTGCCTCACTTGAGGATCTTGCTTTAGTAAGTGTTCTTAGAGCACATCTATCAGGTTGGGTTATGTTCAAAATGTGGTCACACCACGTCCTTCTCTCCTCCCTCCCTAGGTTTCCCCTGCTTTTGATGGGTCAAACAGGGAGTTGTTAGCCAAATTCCCGCCAGTAGAAGCAGGGACTAAACCCAGGTTTTCCATACATGAAACAGAAACTTCTAAGGTGTGATTCCTATGATCTATCCCAGAAAGAACATCTTGTTTTCTCTGGACTATAAAGAGATGCTCAGATGCTCATTCTCACACAGACACTTGCATAACAGATTTCCAGATTAGCTTGGACTGGTCCCAGACATACCAACTTAGGACTAAGATGGAAATGTTCCAGTGACCATCTTTAACATCATCACTTTCCTTTCCCCCACATTTCCTACCCTAAAGCATTTTCTTGTCCCCACTTCAGGAAGTGAGAATGGTTCCTTTTACTGCAGTTCTGCTTTTCCTTCCCCATTTCCAAACTCATGAGTTTTCCCAGATATTGAAGGGAGATATTCCACAGATCAATTCACATAAACTTGAATATTGTACATTCAGGCAACATGATAGAGAAAGGGTTGTAGCAGTGAGCTGCCTCCTAGAGCATATGTTCTCTGTCAAGGATCATTTCATGATAGGGGTCTGGTAGAAGTCAACGCCTTATCCACAACATCAAGAAATCTTTCTTTGTGGCCTCATGTACCAAGCCATATCTCCCCTGGAAGAAAAATCATCACACCGTCCCGCACACACTTGAGATGGTGGCACCAGGAGGAGGGTGTGGGAAAAGGGAACAGTAAAATGGGCCTGATATGTGGAGTGTACAGGCTGCCACATCCCACCCTGAAGTTGCAGTGCTCTTTGGGATTATGGCAGTGCTAGTAAATGAAAAACTGCTGAACGTGGATGCAGGTACAGTATGTTGACCACCTTTATTCTTACCTTGTTAGATTGAAGCCTGGTACACAGTTAAGCAAGGCAAAAAAATCACTGTCAAATAACACATTAGCATGAGCCATTTCCAATATGATGTTTGGAAGAGGTCATCCTGCTTTGGAAACTGGGAGAATATCACACTATGAACATGGTCAGAGCATGCAAGCTGACCTCACACGGAGAGTGAGGAAGGCCTCGTTCTCCAGCCACAGTTATAAAAACTGGGAATCACTGAGTTCCTTCCCTTTTTGGTCTCTTCAGTCCTTTCTGGGCTGGGAGTTTAAGGGACTCCTTCCAGAGCTAGACATCATCTCTATCTCACCGCTTACAGGAGGTTGCATATTCAGTATATATATATATATATATATATATATATATATATATATAATGTCCAGAGGAGAACCACAAAACTGGTGAGGGGTCTAGAGCACAAGTCTTATGAGGAGTGGCTGAGGGAACTGGGGTTGTTTAGTCTGGAGAAGAGGAGGCTGAGGGGAACCCTTATTGCCCTCTATAACTGCCTGACAGGAGGCTGTAGTGAGGTGGGGGTTGGCCTCTTCTCCCTGGTAACGGGTGATAGGGTGAGGAGGAATGGTCTGAAATTGCAACAGGGCAGGTTTAGGTTGGACATTAGGAAAAACTTCTTCACCTAAAGGGTTGTCAGACTCTGGAATGGGCTTCCTAGGGAGGTGGTTGAGTCCTCATCCCTGGAGGTATTTAGAAGAAGGATAGACGAGGTGCTTAGGACAGGGTTTAGTGGTGGAATGGCAGGGTTAGGTTAAAGGAGTGTGGCCAGCAGGTCGGGGGAGGTTATCCTCCCCCTCTACTCTGCCCTGGTGAGAC
>BOSO01025523.1:7168-27155 GCA_018403395.1 Gorsachius goisagi | reverse complement strand
TCAGTGGTGTCCAGCGACAGGACAAGGGGCAATGGGTACCAACTGAGACATAAGAGGTTTCAGCTGAATATGAGGAAAAACTTCTTTACTCTGAGGGTGACGGAGCCCTGGCCCAGGCTGCCCAGGGGGGCTGTGGAGTCTCCTTCTCTGGAGATATTCAAAGTCCACCTGGATGAAGTCCTGGGTAACATGCTCTAGGAGAACCTGCTTTAGCAGGGGGGTTGGACTAGATGATCTCCCGAGGTCCCTTCCAACCCTTGCGATTCTGTGATTCTGTGATTTGATGATCTTAAAGGTATTTTCCAACCAAAGTGATTCTATGATTCTACATTTTATATATATATATATATATATATATATATATATATATACACAATGCACACATGGGTACTTTCAGGGTCGGTTCTGCAGAAGTTTCATGCTACACTTACAGTGTCTGAAGAATTTGAGGTATGTTGGATATTAGCTGTGCATAATTTGTACCTGAAACTAAAGTCCAGTGTATCTGCGGTGTTCTGGGTGTGTGCTTTGGGCATTCCCTCTGTGCATGAGCAGTGAGACCAATTCTGCAGATTCAGTAGGACTCACTCCATAGGATCAGTCAGCCTGCACATAGATGGTGGCCATCTGCAGAGGAGTTCCAGATGGCAGTCTAGTCCAGCTGGGATTGTTCTAGTCCAGGCTGTTGAATGTTGGAAATCAGAGACAAGCATATTTTACCACAAAAGAGAGAAGGAAAGAAGAACATAAACCCATTCTGAACTTCCCCCTCTCACATGCTAAAGGTAGATAAAACTATGGCTGACATGGAGAAAGTCAATAGGAACGGTCTATTCATTGTTTCTTATAATATACAATTTCACACGGCATGACACAGGATTCCCTGGTAACTAGTTTTAAATAAGTAAAACTACATTTGCCATACACAGTTAAACTGTGGAAATCCTCATCACAGTTTGCTGTGGAGTCCAAATGATGAGTGGATTCAAAAAGTGATGAGACTAATTCATGAAAGAAAAAGTCCATCGGAGGCATCTTTATAACTTGTCTCTCAACATCCTCAGGCAAGAAAAGTCCCAGAATCTAGCAAGACGTGATAGGGAAAGTGGTTCATTTCTGCATGCATTTCTGTGAGACCAATAAGAGGCAGGATGTCAAGGTAAGTGGACTTTTGGTCTGATGCAGATTCCTGTGCTTTTATACTCTGGGAACTCTTCTGGGATATCACCCACAAGACCAACAGTGTACTAAGCCTCTAGATTGCATTTTACACCATTAATTTCTTTACTCAAATATCGTATAGTGACACACATTTTTCCTAAATCATGCCAAAGTTTTATTTGCATGCCCATATCCACTCCTCATCGAAAGGATTGTGTTCACACCAAGCCTGATGCATGTGCAATTCTGCCAAAGGTCTTCTTGTGGATCCTCCATAGGCCATGAATCTGACGGCATTTCAAGCATGGTGCTCCCTGGTTTGCTCAGCTGCCGGCACTGTAAAAAAATGTTGTCTGCTGGACAAGGGAATCAACCCGTTTAGGAATTTCAGCTGACAGCACCTTGACAACTGATTCATCAAATCACCTTATTCTGGAGATGCCAATATATAGCCTGGTGCTTAGGGGATTGACTGGGAAGGTAGAAATGGTGATACCCTTTGTCCTCAGAGAGAGAAGAGCTGTACCCCATATTCTGAGTGAATACTCTTAGCCCAGCACTTCTAAATAGAAACATCATGTCTGTTTGCAAAGAAAACTTATAAGAGAGTGTCTCTCACTCCAGAAGGGTTATGGATGGCTTTTTCTGAGCCATCCAACCCAGGAACCCCCCAAAGCACCATGAGGATGAAAGCTACCCTCCTCTTCACGTTCCCGTCTGGCTGTTGGTGACAGACCTTGGTCAGAGGGTTGGTTCCCATTTTCAGGGTCCATCCCATTCCCCATCCATTATATGCTCTGATTGCCTAACACAGATGTGTTTCACAAGCAACTGAGACGAGCTCATGGTTTGTTGCTGTCAAAGATGTATGGCCACCTTCCTGCTTCTCCTTCCCTTCCTTTCCCCTGTGCTCATCCTCAGTCCCAGCACTGTTATTCTTTCCTCCCATCAGTTTTCAACGCTGCTCACCCAATTGCACAGCAAGAGAGTTCAGCTCACTAATGATAATTGGCTTCTTTTTGGCCAGGTTATTTTTCAGCCTCTTGAGAAGCTTGAGTTGGCACTGTCATGCCATGAGATGTACGTAAATCCTGGCTCAAGGTGAGTGAGAGAGGAAACAGCTCCTAATCCTTTCAGTTGCAGTGAACAGTTAATTCAGCCCAAGCTGCCTGTGAAACACTCCCTTCAGCTATTCTGGAGATGTCCAGCTGAGATCACAAGGATGGTCTGTGATAGAGCAGGGAGCTGGCTCTTCGCTGCTTGAGCTCTAAACTAAAAATTAAACCACTGGTCTTCCTTTCCTTTTCATCAGTGTAGTGCCTTTTCCTGAGAGATATTTACCATTTTTGCAACTTTGCCCATGCTGGACAAACTGTGATGAGTTAAACAAGCCTATTTTAATCCAGTCATGAGAAATGTATGAGACTCCCTGTAACAGGCACTGAAATGGGTTCATCGGTGTTGCTCAGCATGACAGGACATTGGATGCACCGTGAGGGATGGTTTCCCATTCAATAGTCTGTTGGTCTTCCACAGTAAACCAAGCCAGAAATTGGTTAGTGGTGCATAATAATTCTTGTACTGGGGCAAGTTGGGGACAAAGCCCATGGCAATAGCTGAAAACAGAACACCACTTACCCTGAGTCATTGTCCTCATTTACCCCGATCTTTAACATGGGTGAACTGCTGGGAACACACACCAGGGAGTTTCAGTAACCCAATTAAGTCTGAAGTCCTGTATTTAGCCAGATTCGGCAACTTCAATGCAGAAAAAGCCATAAAACTTTGGATGAGCTGGAAAAGTGAGTTCTGATTCTCCTCGCATTGCATATTAGGAACAGCACCACTAAATATACGAGTTATCTGGAGATGTGAGAGTCCTGGAGTTTGGCTCCAAACCTGGAGAGCTACACTTTGATAAAGCTAGGTCAAATGTGAAGAGAGGTGGTTTAGGGCCAGGTATTTTGCTTACAGGGAACGAATTTAATCGTCCAGTTTAGGACTGGGATCCCTCATTTCAGTCTCTTGACATCTCCAGTGGTTTGGGGCAAAATATCTAGGGTTACTTATTCACATACATGGGGTTGCCTGGAGTCCAGTGATTTCAGTGGGAACTGAAGGTGTTTGAGTTTCCAGGGCTGGGTTGCCTTAACTCCCCAAATATAAAATTAGACATAATGATACTCCCTACCTCCTTGGGTTGTTTGGAGAAAAATGCTTAACAGACTGAGGTGCTTACATGTTTAGTACAGGCATACAAGCCCCTAAGATAGGCAGCAAGTATAAAGCATCAAAGTACATATGCTTGATTTCTACAGCCTCACAGGCGTTTGCACCTGCATGAAATGAGTGCCAAATGAAAATAAAACTCAGAGTAATATCATTTGTGTACACTTTTTACAAAGACAAATGACTGCACAAGCTGCGAGGCGCTGGCAGTTGAAAGTATAGGCACATCTCAATATCCAGGAGCCCTGCGTTGCCAAACGTTGATTATAAACAGATCCAAAGACTCAGCCCAAAATAAAGAAGATTTTATTTTCCTCTTAGGTAAATGTTTCTCTTAAGGGGGATGTGAACAAAACCTTAATTTTATTTTGCTAATTACTTTTGAGGACACTCAGGCTTCTGTGTCCCTTTTTACAATATATATTCATGGTAGCTAGCTTTCCATTAATTATCCCAATAGGAATAAATATTGTCAACATAATAGCATCATGTTCTAGTGCAGCAGGGAAAGAGAATATTTTTTGCTGTATTTATGAGTGACAAAAAGCAAAAACCCTGAAAAAAGTGAGTTATATTGCGTCTTGTTTAACTAGTGCCCCCTCTTGTGGTACTTTAGCAGCAATACCAACCCCCGAAATCTGTTTTCCTAAACCGATGAGAAAAATACAGGGTTTAATATAGGTTCATTTCAGAGGTGTTTCAAATAAAGGTATTGTAAGGTAGATGAAGTGGTATTAGATGTACAATCAAGAGGAGATCTATCAGCTGTCACTGTTAGAGAAAAGAGCAACATTAAGGGGACATGGTAGGAAGGATGCAGCGGATAGGAAAATGTCAAGTGCCTAACTGCTAAAATCATTACCTGCCCTTTCTGAACTGGACTTTTTCCTCATGAACATTTTAGTTACCATTTTTGTGAATACACAGTTTATCCTAGCACTCCATGTCTCCTTTTGGTCTTCATTTTCCCTCTTATCTCTCCTGACCTTCTTTCTTTTTTCTTAGTTTCTGTTTCATCCATAGCATTAGTTCTGCAGTTTGTCTGCTCTCCAACTTTTTTTTCCCTTGTTATTATGTCCACAAGCCACACAGACATCTCAGATCCACAACAATGTCCTTTTTCTTTTTTTGCCTTGTTTACCTCCACCCCCCAGCTTGCCTTTTCATAACCACTTATTAAACACCCTCTGCTGATGCAGCATTGATTTTCCTTTCAGATTAATTGTATTTGTGCTTGCAGGAGCGGGAGGAAAAATAACCCCAAAATGACCATTTTGAACAGCGACTTGCAGGGTTCTTCATGGAGAAGTTTTAAGCCAGTAGATGCATCTTGTTCTACAGGGATCTCTGTCAACTTCTCTTTTTATGCATTTAATGTTCTTCCCTAGCGATAGCCTAAGGGTGCTTTCACTAAACAATTAATGTAAGGCATCTCCTGGGAACCTAATGGGTATTTAGCAATAAGTTCACTTCCAGTGAATTGCATAATGTGATATTTTGACAATGGATATAGTAAGGTTCTTGAAAGGTGAAGTTTTCTCCAAAGAAGCAATAAAATATCTAACAGAACTTCAGGTAGCATTTTGTGGGGTGGGATAGGATAGAGAGTGGGTCAGAAGGAGCAGGTAATTTAACAGAGCGTTACGTGCTGTTGTACAGTATGTTCTTTAATTTTAGTGTCAGCCTGTAATAATGTTCCCTTTCACTAATACAATGTACAAGTCGTAATCTATTAGCGAAAATAAAATTTACTGTGACATTTGATATGAAAGCCGCTAGCAATGAAGGATGTAGTACTGCAAGTGATATTTGTATTATGTTAATAAAAAATGATATTAACATATGAAACTAATACTAGGCAAGGAAAAGTGTTTAATATTAAGGCTTGAAATGCAGAAAGTAACATGAAATCTCCAATCTGATCTGATAATGCTGTGTTCAGAATCACACTTCACTGAGGAAACTGTAGGCAGTCAGTCAGTTTTTTGAAAGGTGATTTTTAATTGTTATTAAAAATAATGCCAACAACAATAATTTAGTATATTAATCCAGCCATTTAAGTGTAGAAGATGTCATTTTAAATAGGAAAGCTTATAGGGCGTGCATTCAGAATTGGATATCTCCCTACCAGAATTATTCTCACTGCTCAATCTAAATAAAACTAAAACTTCAAAGATGTGCTGTCGGATTTTGTGGCATTTCTCTGTAATGCGACAGCTTGCAAACTGCAAAATGCATACAGCAGTTTAGAACTGTGCGCGCATAACATTTTTACAGAGACCGTCTTCTATAGGGCACAGCATGATATGATTTCATAAAAAAATAAGTTGCATGTAGAATGTCCATAAAATCAGATTTGCTGTTTCTATTTACTCAGAGAAGAACAGGTTGGGGGATTTGTTTTATTAGTATGGTTTTTCTCTAAGAGAACAATATTAGAGTAGAACTGAATAATTTTATCAAACACATACACACATACATAAAGACAGACAAATAGGGTGAAAATGAGATAGATTTGAAAGGAAAATGGACAATATTTTTACACTGTTTCAAATGTTATTCCAAAAAGCAAAATTAAAGTTTTATTGTAACCTCTCATTGGTCTCATGCACAAAATAATGACCATCCTAGAAACCATGAAACTACAAGAAACAAAGCAAAAGCAAGAAAAATGTTCCCTTAACCCAGTTAATCCATTTAACCCAGTTTTACCGATTATACTGTCCCTTTTGTTAATAAATTTCAAAATAAGAACTATTGATCAAGGTGAGTTGTATTTACTGATTCACTGGGGGGTTTCAGTTATGATGTACTATTGATTTCATTTTCCTTCTGAAACAGAATTTTGAAAGGTAATTGTACTCGGAGTGCAGTCTACATAGCAGCTCACATTGCAGCATACAGCAAATGGCTCTAGAAGTGCTTTATTTCACAGGGTGGTGTCTGCTCCTCTCAGACTTTATGGTAAAATTAAGCTCATTATCATACTTTTTAATTTATTTTTTTTTTCAGATATGGGAAACAATATGTTAAGATTTAACAAGGGCATTTCTAGGCAATGAAAGCATGCAGGTTCTCTTATTTTTTTAAAAGGAGCTATTGCCATTAAAACCAATGACAATTTGAATATTTAACATTGATTCCATAAAAAAGCAATAAAATTTTGCTTTCACATATGTAATTTTTTGCTTTACTAACTTTTCGAAATCAGAGAGTAAATCATAGTCTTACAGCAACCCTCATACCAATCTCTAAGCATCATAAACTGACCTGAATTATTGCTAAATTAATATATGGTCAAAATAACAGTAAACACAACAACAAAAAATGCAGCCAGGGAAAATAACTGCAGAGGCTTGTGCGTGTGGTTATTAAAGTAGCACCCTTATGGCAATAATTTCTGTTCAATAAATGTAGCCTAAGAATTTCCAAGTAATGAATTTTAATAGCTGGAACTGTAAATAAACAGTCATTACTTTCTATGAAAAATGCCAGGTTCTCTGCTGATGGAAATTGGTGCAGTTCTGTTAACATCACAGAACTCTGCTGATTTACACACACCAACAGATTTGGCCCATTTCTCTTAAAAAACACCGCTATTTGCAGGACAGAATACATCAGAATTGTCCTTTGACACGTAAACCTTTCTCAGGTTGTATTCACAGGCTGCTTTATCAGTTTAGCATTACAATGCACTGTTTTAATGTTCAGAGAAATGACTGCAGTATCAGTCTCTGCGCTAAATACAAATATAAATGACAATTTACACTCAGAGCCTTAAACCTGTGTATATATATTAAACTTCAACCACTTGACCTTAATGATCTGCTCAGAACTGCACGTGAACGCAGCATTTGTAGCCTTATGCAATAACAGATCCTGTTTATTTTTACAGAGGCAAAGCAGAATCACAGTTAATCAGGGTAAATATGGAGTGTCTTCGCTGAGGTCTGTAGGATTGCTCAGGATTCGCATCTGAACATTTCCATTAGCATCTGGCCTTTGGGGTCTACATTTCAGTGCAGACTGCTTAGAACTATAGGGCTTGTTGTTCAGAAAGTATTTGACTGCAGAGAAATAACAGAAATACTTTTGTGCTTAAAATTATCTTGAACTTATTTTAAAATCATTACCCATTATTCTTGCTTCCTCCTTCCTTTTTTTTTTTTTCTCTAGCAAGTGTTAGAGCCAAAATAGAGCGAAGGTGGACGTCGGGCCTATTGCAATCCACACCTACCAGTCTTTGGGTTCCCTCAACCAACATTCAGCGTTGTCTAAAGCTCTTCTTCATCACCTTTTCCTGGAGCATTCCCACCTTCATTTTTCTTGAGTCTCACTGGGTCTTTATTCTGAGGCTCTCAGAAATTAGGCAGAAAAATGACCGAATACCCACCATTATCTGCAAACCTAATAACTTGGAGACCCCCTTGGGGAGAGGACTCAAAAGTAAGCTTCATATCTCTCTGGAGAACACTCAAAGATGTCAGCAAGGATGAATGAGTGAGCTGGGTGTGGGGTGTGGTGCAGAAAACATTTCCTCATGATTCATGGAGGGAAATGGGAATGGGAACGACTTCAGTGGGGCTGGAAAGACTGCAAGCAAGAAGGGGCACAGCTATTAGTCTGAACACTCCAAGAAGAGGAAGACCTGGGTTCTGGTCAACTGATAGCTTCTGTGCCTTGTCTGTCAGCCTTTTTTTGTTTTACTCATCAAAGCATGACAAGTGAGGACCAAAGCTAGCAATCCTTTTTTTGAGAGAAAGCTGGTTTGTTGGGGATTGTAGTTGTGTGACTAATAATTCTGTAAACTTTACACGTCAAATTATTTTGGTGTCTGGGTTTTGGTGGATAACTAAAAGAAGTTGTCATTAAAAAAAAAAAATAAAAATAAGGCCCTTAACTAAGAATACTCCGCTTCTCTAAGTTTTTGAACAGAAGTTACACTCTCCATGGAAAGTGCTAAGTTATCGTCTTGTTTATGATAATGCTCTTGTAATATTCCTTTTCTGCACCATGGAGTTGGAGATATTGCTGATCAATGCTTTTATTGTTCTTGCAGGAAGCTGAACACTGTATGTGAGATATTACATTTAATTGCCAAGTTAATCAAAAACAGGTTAGCAGTTACTCAAACCAAACCCATGTTCCTCTCTGTCCATTTTTATCAATAATTAAGTATTTAAAAGAAAAAGAAGCATTACTGGAATTACAATAAATGCATTGCTGCAGTTTATAAAGAGCAGGAAGAACCATACAAATAGACTGCCAGTATTATTTTCTTTTTTACATTGGAAAAGTAAAAACAATTTGCAGATGAAATTTCTGCTTATTGAGCATTTCGTCCATCTGTGATTTATTTTTAAAAGACAGATGAACTACTTTCTCCATTAAACACACTGCAAATTCCTCAGTATTATGGACTACAAGTTGCCCTTCTGAGGCAACAGCATCACTTACAGGAACATACTGGGAAGCTATTTTCTCATCTTATGAAAAATACAGGAATTTTTAAAGCTAGCTGCTTCCTACTAGGACTGGAACTTCTGAGGGATGTCTTCTTCTCACAACGTGGCATGAAAATTTGATCTAGTGTGATAACTCTCAGTAAGTATGTGGTTCTTGACTGGAAAACCAGTTAAAACCAGTTTGAATTTGTATGTTAATAAATATAAATTATACACTTATTAATGCATTTATTAATTTACTAATAAGGAAAGGTATGGATAAACAGTGGTTCAAAGTGAATGGAAAATTACCAACTACTAGGTGCCAGAGAGAACACAAAATGCAGTGAGAAAATGGGACACAGCTTTTTTGTAGCTAAGACCTGAAAATGTACTCTTATGCAGGGTGTTTTTCCAAAACCAGCCTTCTGATACTTGTAGCAATAAAAGCCTTCATGCTTTAATGGAAAATGTAAAAATAAATCTGAATGCATTCTTAACTAAGCTGTTTTATAATTAAATCTGCTTCCTTTTCCTTTTGAAGTAACTGAAGACTTTCTGAGTTTCCAGAGGGAAATGTCCCACCTTCGGTTAACCAAGGCATCAGATCACTTACTTGAAACACAGGAAGGAAAATTCAAACACCTGGGCTGAATCAGGCAGCGCAGAGACAACCTGGGTCTCCCCTGTCCCAGGTGAATGTCTTAGCCCTGGGCTATTGGCTGTTCTCCAGCACGCTTATAGCTGGACCAAAATTCTCTCTTGGACCTGAGAAACCTTTCCCAAAAGCAAGATGTGTTGACAAAGTTATTTTCCTAGGACGTATTTTTGTTATTGACAAATCACCGTTTTCTAAATAACTGTTCGAACTGGTTCTGCTATCCACTGTGCCTGCAGCTAAGCATATATATAGAAGTTTTTCCAAACTGTGCCTAAAAATGATGGCAGGCAGGGTCCTAGTAGGGATGTCTATGCGTTACGAGTAATCTCTTTGCCTTTAATGGTGCATGTAAATTTTCACAGGAGCAAAGGCTTAATGAGTTATGACTTACACTTTCCAAGTAAAAGTCCATCCTGTGATAGGCCCAGTTATCCTAGATTGTGAGCTAACAGCAAACACTCTAAGGGTGGTGTCAAGAAAGGCTAACACTAGCCTACAGCACTTGGTTCTGTTGGGTCAGAGGAGAGAAATACACTCTTCTGGAAGGAGTTCTCCTTAATCGCTCCCTGAAGGAACCTGTCTCTCTCCCTCTTTTTCCTGACCATAGGGCAGCTCAGAGATATCCACCTCTTCAGGCCAAAATTAGCCTTTGTGAATTCTCCCCTGCAGATCTGTTTAGATGCATGCACATACATGAACAGAAATGCTTTTGCTACATCAAACCCTTAGAACATCAAGCTACTTTGCTTTGCTCCACCTTTAATACCACCATCATCCTTCCAAAAAACTTTACTAGTGGCAATGTAAAGGCAACTGTTACCGGGTCACACTAACTACTACTTAATCAAGACCACTAAGTCACTTGGGTTGTCTTGCAAAAGGCACATGCCATTTCAAACAAAGTGCTGAAAAAAGAGTGAGATTTGGGAGAATTTAGGGACAAATGCAACCCACATAACCAAAAGAATGTGAAGTTCGCTGTGAGCTGTGAGCACTCTGGATACCTGAAGGTAGCAGCTCTACCAAAAACGCTTAGCATACACAAGAGCGAGCCAGTATATAACTAGAACAAGATACATAAACTTAAGGTCAGAACCACAGTTCTACTCTGCTCCACATCTCCAGTAAAATGCCATTTTCATTTGGGTAGCTGTGTGGGGCTAGGATTCTGCCTGGTTAGTCCTTAGGATTCTGCTTGGTTAGTCCTTACACATCCATCCTTCCCACATCAGGACAAATAAAAGAATATCTGCTCTGAAATAACACTAAAAAAATTTCCAGTTATACTCCTCTATGGTCTATCCTTTCTCTTCTTCCTTCTTTCCGAAGTCAATGGCCAAATCACAAACATGCACTTCTTCAGAGAATTAAGTGTGGACCTCTGAATCTCCCCTAAAAGAAGAGCTTGACAACTTTTCAGATTCGTCCTGAACTACTCTATATGACAGAAACCAGCCACAGGAACCACTTGCAATGATCTAAAAGCAGTTTCAAAACTTATTTTCCCCTTGATTTCTCCTCTTTGGCAATTTGTATGACAAGTACTCAGGAGCTGCCTTTTGCTCTGTTACACTTGTATTTGATTTTCATATATTTCTGTTAATCATTCTCTGAAAAAATTATCTCATACCTTCAATTCACCTTATGTTCCATTTCCAAGAAGATAGCATATCTTACAGCCAAACTTTGTCTTATTTTATTGTTGTATTTGCCAATAACGTAACAAGAACCGACCTGATGACTCGGGCAGTGTTGATAAACATCTTTTGCAGGAGGTACTGGTCAAATGTGGAAACTATTTCTTCCTGTATGTAGATTAATTGATTAAACTGTGAAAATATACCTCAAATCCAGTAAATTAAGTTCTTATCTCTCCGATGGCTGCAGTGTGAGAAAAGACCCATAAGTTCTGAAGACTTAAAATAAATACAAGACTGATGTCTCTGACAAGGACAAAATGCTCACAATATCCCCAACATTGCATGTAAACAAAGTATTCCTTTAAACATTCAGCCTTGTACAGTGAAGAACCCCGCCAAATCTACTCCAGGAGAAATATAGACAGGTAGCTAGGTAACATAGTTAGAGGTAAAGATGGATTATTTTTCCAGCTGTCAACCCCACATACTCAGCTTTAGGATCCGAAAGTCAACCTGTGTGCTTCCTACCTGACGCACCATCAGAAATGACATGACTTCTGAACTTTCAGTTGCTGACTGAAGTCAGTGGGCAGCTTGCCACTAACTTTATTGGAAACTGGATCATCTCTAGTTAGCAGTCCAGTTCATGACACTGGTGCCCACCCACAGCCTCGGAAGTGAATGGGGTCTGCAGGACTAACTGTAATCAAAGGCATTCAACAATTAGGGGGGGTTGGTCAGAAAAATAAGAAGAGGCATGAAAAAGTTGCCATTATAACCTAAGAAATTCCTAATCGGTACCATGATTCATGAAAAGGAGACTTCAGTTCTTCCAACCCGCTTGCCCTCCATCCCAGAGACATGTCCTCACAGCACAGGCCGGTTACATGGGTATCCAACAGGTCGGAAAACTCTTTTGGAAACTAGTAGGGTGTCTTTTTTTTTTTTTCCTTTCCCTCCTCTCACAACAGCAAGTACAAACTCCTGTTCATCACTAGCTTCACTTTACTCCCTGAGAACTTTGCAAAGCATAGCAGGTTACCACGGTGCCAAGAGCTGTCACCAGGAACAGCTGTAGAAGTGGCTCATCTGAAACCCATGTCTCTTAACATTCTTCCCTGAATTTTCAGGGATGGTGCCGCTGTCATTATCCTTCCTAGTGATCTCTCTTGTTTGTACCTGTGACAACATGACATTTGAGGGGACTAAAGGCATGAGTCAGCTTGTGGTTAAAAGAGTTTATTTCTTCCTATATAGACAGGGACCTATTGGTAGTGCTACACACATGGCCTTGTGCACAATGCAGGAAACATTTCTCAGAAATTGTTTTGTGAAATTTGAAATGTTAATAAAAAATTTTAAAAAATTTGCGATCATTTTTCATCCCTTGTGGTAATCCCGTGCTTGTAAACTCCTTGTCATAGAATGCATGCAAGTGTATTTCTCAAAGTCTGCAGGTAGCCCACCCAAAATATAATGAAAAATATTCTTGAGAATAAGAGCTGCCTGCATAAATATGTATTGAGTCACTCAGCGGTTTGTGCAACACTTCTAAAATGTCATTAGCTACTGATTAGCTGCTGATTAGTAATATTAATGATAATTACTGATTAGTAATATTTTGGGTTGAAGAATACAGCCAATGCATTTAGGGAAAAATCCCAAGCTGCTCTAAATAAGTTGGGCGTCTGCAAAGGTTGGAGTGTTTATCCATTTCCCAAAGCTGCTGTGTCATACGACAGGCTCCTGCAATGAACATACGTGTTCTGAGCACAAAATTATACAGCACAAGTGAAACTGAAACATGAAGGGCAGATCAAAGCATGATGACATTAACTTCAGATTAAATACTCCCAGGGATGTATGACTCATCAAGGGGTCTAATTCAGTAGGAATGCTCCTTCATAAGGCAATGTAAAATTGGAAAAGAGTCGATTGCTTTCCTTCAAACTTTTTTTGAATACTCTGTGTTGATGACAGCAAAACGTCTGGTACTAATGAGAAACAGAACAGTAATATATGCATGTATGTGTTGATATACATTAACATAGAGCTGCTTGGCAAATGGATCCTGAAGAGATTTGCCCCATGCAACTAACCCTAGATCTCACCATTTAAAAATCTATATTTTCAAGTGGGACGACAGTACTGTCGTAACCATCTAAAAGCTAGGCATCCAAATTGGAGTTTAACTGTTTATTTATTTATTTTAGCTCCTTCTACACGACTGGAGAAAGATGAACTCCATAGTAAGTGTGATTTCTGGAGGCCGTGAATTTCTCAGTGCCTACAAAGGCAAGTTAGCAGGTTAGCTTAACCTTAATACTTACCTTTTAGATTCCCAGAGTTAAGTGAGATGACTCTGATGATTGAAGCTTTACGCTGTATGAAAACTTTATGAAAATTAGTTGTGCTATATAAAGACAGCAAGTCAATAAATAAATAAATACCTAAACCAAACTTTGCAGGATCACATTTTTTGGTTCTTTCACTGCTGTCTTGTCTTCATGTTTATTTATCAGTTTAAAACTGTTCTATTTCATTAGATAATTTTGTCTGTGGAAGAAGATTGCCTTTTAGTCTGTTTCTTTAAGAGAAAAAAGACTTACACGAGGACACTGTGTATGAACACGTTGTTGTCTCTTTGTTTGCGGTCTCCCAATAACTTTGAACCCATCGGCCAATTTCAGTGAAGCTTGATATCAGTCTACAGATCTCAAAGATGTTAGACCCAATAAGTTTCTTACCTGTGAGTGACTCTACTCCACGACAAGATCCCAGAAAGGTTGCTTTTTTATTAAACACCAGACAATCCAACAAGAAGTTTTCATTTGCTAGTCTGGCACTTGGTTAAAGTCTTTTTTATTTTGCATATGTAGGGAACTCTGCAGCATAGGTAATTCTACATTATTACTAACAGTAGTGTTTGTTCTTTTCTTGGTTTTTGATGGTAATAAAGTGTCCACTATTTACTCCATCATTAGGAACTGAGCGATCTTGAAGGTGTGTTTGCCACATATTTGTTGAAAGTAGCTACACAAACCTTTGGATTCTCTTTTAAAGAGTTTTGCCACAAGGTGTAGATTTGATACCCTGAAGGCTACACAAAGCAAATAATAAATACCTATGATATGCAGCTTCAATATATATTTTCCTTTTCAGCTTGAAAATTCCTGCCTTACACTTGGCTGTTTCTGCTTCATCATATATACAGAATCCATAATAGAAGGCAGTTGACAACAGAAGAATCAGTGTATTTTTTAATATTTTAATAACTATTTACATCACACCTGTCTTACATAGTGTAACAACCGCTTTAAAATCCTTGCTGTGAAAGCAAATCTGACTGCATGCAGCATGATGGTTCAGAGAGAAAAAGTGAGGGGAGAGAAGGAAGGCGAGAGGGCAAGCTGGCAGGAGAGAGGGAGGGACAGGGGGAGAAAGAGTTGGAGGGAGGGAGGAAGAAGGCAAGAAAGGAGAGAGGAAGCCTATATTTTTCCAAATTACTTAATAACAAGAAATTAGGGCTATCATGCATTCTCCATGTCATTTACAAGCATGCTTTGGACTGTACCTTTTCCTGATTTGTTAGTTTTTTCCATTTAGAAATTTTGTTGGGGAATTTTTTGTTTAGGGAATTTTCTGCAGTTTCCAGTGTCAGACATTCAATCAGAACATGGTTTCTGACTGTATTGCAAAGCCACGGTATGCAAATAAATTCCATATAATGTGATGCAACAAATCCAGCAAGGCTTGAATAGAACAGGCTGACCATGTATTTGTTGGCCAGTTTGCAGGACTTGTGCCAAGGCTGAGATGCATCTTGATATCCATGCAGTGCTCCTGGATCTATATTCCTACCTGATCTGTATTGCATCCTGGTATATTAAGACTGAATGCAAACGAGTTCTAGCCACAGCATGCAGCAAGTTCCCTTTATTTCAATGAGACTGTCCACACATGCTTTAGAATGTGTTTATACAGATGGGTTTTGGTATAGGCAAAGCAGACAAGGAGTCTAATGACAGATAATTTAAAATAAACTGGGCCCAGTAATAGACCCTGTAATTCCTCCACCTGCTTTGCCTCTGTGGAAAAGAAAAATAATTTGTTGGTGGTGCAGGTTATGAGGCCCATACAGCTGATCTCTGCCTCTGACCAGCACAGTAGAGCACAGATAGCCATATAAATTCCTATATAGCTGTTTCTGCCAAAGGAGGTGTCAGAATTTACAGATTAATGAGTTTCTTAAATAAGTTTTTTTTTTGCTCCTAGAGGCAGTAGTGACCACTCCCATGGCTTTTACAACAGGGACTGGCTTTCCCATTTCTTTGGGACTTCTGATCCCAGATACAGTTTTTTGCCCATCAGCCCCACTTTTATGATTTCTTATGTTGAAGGTGGCAATTAGGCAGAAACTCATTTTGTTCAGAAGTACTCTTCTGGTATGGCCATACAAACCAGGCTGCCCAGGGTTTCACAAGCAGGTTCAGATAGGGAGGGTAGGATGCACTGCATATGTTAAGGTTGGAAAGGGGTGTGGAATTTAAATATATAATAAGAAAGAAAGAAAGAAAGACTATAGGAAAATGAGTAGCAGGAAATCAGGAAGATGGGGTATGTAGGCAATTCTGGTACTTTAATCTAAAAAGACCATGATTAATAGATTACAGGCCAGAAGGGACCACTGTGAAAATTTAGCTTTACCTCCAATGAACTTCAAGGAACTCTATTTTGTGTTGGAGTTGAGTCAAAACTGTTGTGATTGATACACGTGTTTGCAGAACATCAGGGTAAATCAAGCTTGATACGGAGATTCCCAAGGTATCTTTTCCAAGTTGGTGTAATTGCCTTTTACTGTATGAGGAAAGTTGTTATTTCTCCATCTAATGGTGTTCTCAGAACACTGAAAGCAATTAGGATTCAGGAAAATGTGTGCAAATAATCAGTTTGTGTTGACTCATGTTGCTTGGGTTTATATTACTGCTTTTTATATCCAATATGTGTTTCCTTGTTGAAAAGAAAAATGAAGAATAAGACAGGGCCTTGGAAATTTGCTTTCAACATGGTAACCTAAGATGTGTAATATAAATTATTATATATTTTGCATACAAGATAAAGTCATTGAATTTTCATTTCAGAGAGAAACACCATATCTCTGTAGGGATTTATACAAGTCCTTCCACATTAAATTAATAATAGCAAAGTGAGTTTCATAGAGTTTTATTTTTTGCTGTTATTATATTATTATGATGATGATATCAAGCACTTCTATCATCTGTGCAATACAGAAAAATAATTAAATGTCAACACAACTGACAGATAATTATGACTTCTCGGCCTTGATTTTGCAAAGGATTTAAGCACATGCTTGGAGTTAAGCAGAGCACTGATCCTGTAGAAAGAATTATTCATGTGTCTAAAACTATGCAGAAGCATTTTGCTGAAATGCAGCCATGATTTCTGTTTTACAGACTGGAAACTGCACTCCAAGCTTACTTCTATCTTATTTCAGCCACAAAATTCCTGTTGAGTTCAGAGGTCTGGAACCTGGTTCACTGAAGATGCTATACAATTTGCTCATAGCTACAAAGAGAATACTAAATAACAGTCTGGGCTATGCTAATGCTGGTGGCAAGGGTAATTCAAGTTATTATGAAACACCACTTCCAACTGTGTCCCTACCTTCCAGCCCTGATGTTGAATCATGTCCTGGTTTTGGCTGGGATAGAGTTGATGTTCTTCATAGTGGCTTGCATAGCTCTGTGTTTTGGATTTAGGATGAGAAGAATGTTGATAACTCACTGATGGTTCAGTTGTTGCTGAGCAGGGCTTACACCAGTCAAGGACTTCTCAGCTCTGCCAGGGTCACAAGAATCTGGGAGGGGGCAGGACCAGGACAGCTGACCCCAAGTGGCCCCAGGGCTATTCCAGACCATATGATGTCATGCTTAGGGGGATGTGACCAGGGCAGAGCGATCGCTGCTCGGGGCAG
The DNA here is from genome assembly GCA_018403395.1 of Gorsachius goisagi. Classification (NCBI taxonomy): domain Eukaryota; kingdom Metazoa; phylum Chordata; class Aves; order Pelecaniformes; family Ardeidae; genus Gorsachius; species Gorsachius goisagi. Next base: position 10,025 of record BOSO01025523.1, on the reverse strand, counting down.
GCTGGACATCGGTCAGCGGGTGGTGAACGATTGCATTGTGCATCACTTGCTTTGTATATACTATTATTGTATTATTGTATTATTTGTATGTATCATATTACATCGTGCTCAGCACATAAAGCTGGAGGAAGAAGAAGGAAGGGGGGGACGTTGGGAGTGATGACGTTTGTCTTGCCACCATTACGTGTGATGGAGCCCTGCTGTCCTGGGGATGGCTGAGCACCCACCTGCCCATGGGAAGCGGGGAATGAATTCCTTGCTTTGCTTTGCTTGTGCATGCAGCTTTTGCTCTCCCTATTAAACTGTCTGTATCTCAACCCATGAGCTTTCTCACTTTTACTCTTCCAATTCTCTCCCCCATCCCACTGTGGGGGGAGTGAGCGAGCAGCAAAGTGGGGCTTAGTTGCCGGTTGGGGTTCAACCACGACAAATCATCACACACCATACATCTGGTGGATAACTGTCCATTTGAGAGGAGATTTTCTCAGAGATGGGGACTGCATCCAGAATGACTTGCTCAATGCAGAAATCCTTTTGCCTGACTGAGGTAAATGGGGGAAAACAAGTTCTGATAACAGGGTTAAAAAAAAAAGGTATTTCTGAAGACTTTCAAATGAAGGAAGTCAGGCAGATAAATTACAGCTGTCAGCAAAATGTCAGAGCAACACTGGAGTGGATATGAATTCAGCCATACATTTAAAATAATGGGAAGTAAAAGCCAAACCTATCTGGAAATGGCACAAACTTAGCTGTGCTCTCTTGCAGTCATGCTCAAATATGCCCAATGAGTTGCAAGGCTCGGACATAGATCCAGTCTTGCAAACACCGAAACACTGAAGCCAATTTATATATTGATAGTTTGATGAGTGGTTAAGATTTTTCAGAACTGGACCCCTAGTTTGAATTCAGAAAATATGCTGAATATGCTGCAACGTCTCACGTACAGACTAATCCTAATGTTGGGACTGCAGATTCTTAAGTTGCTGAGGACTGCATATGCCACCAAGGGCATTCCTCACTTGAGTGAAACCAGCTTTATCTGGTTGTCTGTGTACCTAGAATTTATTTCTCTGTATTTTAAGTGTCTAAAACTTTTATATGTCTGATTTAATCAAGTCATATTCTAAAAACTGTGAAAAGAGATATCTTTCTCCAGAGAATGTTTCATCACACCAGTTTTAGAATCAACTTCTGAAGACATTTCGTACTCCATCGACTGTGAAGATAACTTGGATGGTAAACCAGAATGGACACTTAATTTATAGGTGATTGAAGTTAGATGATACAAATCCCATCCCCTGAGTTTCTAGATAATTATATAAAAGTACGAAATAGCTTGGATTTTTATAATGTTATGATATTTTTCTCATTATGAACTAAAAAGTCTTTTTATAGTTATTTGTCAACAAAGTCAATTTAGATATTTCTTCTAGACTGCTGTTCTACTTCACCATATTATACAATTGTAAGCCTAAAAATAGATGAATTTTTGAACTATACATTCTAATTTAATAAATTAATGGGTTCGCTTTTTTCAAGTTATTGTTATATTTTGAAAAATGTTCAATTTTTCATGGAAACCTAACTCTGAGTAATTGATATTGAATTAAAGAAGTAGCTGATTAAAACATTGAAATAAAATCCATTTTTAGTTGGTTTAGTTACCATAAATGAACTGCCAGTTATCTGATTGTTTTTATTGTCTCTGCCACTGCCTCGTTTAGAGCCTCCAGTGGTCCACACACTTCATGCACAGCCAGCCAGAGACTGTTCTTGCTTCCAGGACTCTGCAAGCTAAAAGAGCAAAAGGTACAAAAAGCAGGAGATTAACTAATGTCAGCACAAAGTATTACCAAAGAACTGAAAGAACCAAAGAACTGAAACATGGTGCACTGACATGCTTTCAGAGCCATGGACAAGCTAAAGCTCAAATATTGACCAGGTTAGTGCTGGAGCCAAGGACCTTGGAGTTAGAACGAACAGAGAGCCAGCAGGGACTGAGCCCTCACCACATAAGGAAAACAGAGATTATTACAAGGTATAAACCAAGGGGGAAGAAGAGGAGGGGCTTCCTGAAAGTATCCTTAAAGTATCTGTGTTAAAGCTAATTACTAAACCAGACCAAAGCATCTACGCTATCCTCTTCACTGCCTTCTTCATTACGCCCCTAGAACAGTCATATGGTATGAACTGTCCTCTTTAGCTTGGAAGTGAACGTGAACATAGGAGTGTGCAGGCAAAGCTCAGAGAAACATTGAAATGTTTTTTTCAGCCTACCACCAGACTACAATTTGGATCATTTCCCTGGTTTTTGTCCTGCTTTCTCTGCAGCTGGTGTTGTCAGGGCCAGGGACTCTGGAGTCCTGACCCATTTTTTGTCACTGGTCCCCAAGTTTATCTTCAGAAAAAGGGCATAGCAGAATTAATTCCTCTATTCTGTTGCAAACATTTAGAGATGGAGAGAAGGTAACTTCCCTTTCCAGCCAATAAATATAAAAAATTGTTGATGTTCTGTTCTCTGAAGGGATGCCACTACCATTGCTTTTACTAGTAAAAAAATATTTAAACATTTCAGTAATACAAAACCCCTCTCTGGTAGTGTTCCATATATCAAATACATGTCCAGTGTCAAATGCCCTAGATCACCAAGACTGCCAGCATTATTTTTTCCCTGCTGTAGGACTGATTATGTTTTCCTTATGCAACTGGTATTAGACAGCACTTCAGAGACCACAAATGTGTGGACAGAGGTCTAAAATTTGTGTCAGTCTGACCCCTGGCTTGTCTTTCACTAAAACTGCCTGAATTCTTCAGCAGGAGTGGTGAGCAAGTTTGATATCCATTTCTGTGGGCCTAA
>BOSO01025522.1:0-17148 GCA_018403395.1 Gorsachius goisagi | reverse complement strand
TCCCCGCAGCCTTCTCTTCTCCAGGCTGAACACCCCCAACTCTCCCAGCCTGGCCTCAGAGCAGAGGGGCTCCAGCCCTCGGAGCATTTTAGTAGCCCCTCGGATCATTTTAGTAGCCCTCCTCTGGCCCCGCTCCAACAGGTCCATGTCCTCCTTTTTCCTGAGGGCTCCAGAGCTGGACGCAGGGCTCCATGCGGTGGGTTTGTGCTGCTCCTCAGGGGCTGTGCTCGCTTCCAGCTCAGCGGGGAGAGGGTGAACCCCCCGCCTAAAGATGGGGAAGCAGGGAGGCAGAGCATCAAGCCTGGGGCTCATGGTGCCCAGCCCGCCTGGGATGCAGGCTCCTTCCCATCCCTCCTTGTGTCCCACCCGTTTGTCCCTGGCGCTTTCCTCGCCCCCGTCCAGCCAGGTCCTGCTTGGCCATGGCCTCTCCTTCTCTGCCAACCCCGTGGCTGCCACACGAGTTGCAGAGCCGGGCTTGGAAGGAGTCGAATCCCCCCGGGAACGCGCCTGCGCCCCGACCTTCTGCCGCACGCATGGGACACGGATGGACAGCGGCGAGGAACCGAGGCAGGGAATTCGTGTTGCTCCTCTTGCGTTCTGTAGGTGACAGCAGATGGAAAGGAGATTACGGGCGGCTTTTTTTGCACGCGTGCGTGCATGCACGCGGCCGGGCGGGCATGGCGTGTGTGAGCGTGGCACCCTCTCTTTGCAGAGCGCAGACAGAAACCAGTGGGAAGGCAGAGGAGAGATGCGGGCACGGCGCTGGGCTGCCCGCAGTGGGTCGGGGGGGCACAGCTCCTCTCGCCGGGCTCGGCAGCGCCGGCTCATGCCGCTGAGGGGTCCCAGGGGTGGGTTTTGCCCTGCGGGGAAAGGGCAGTGCTGTAGCGTGTTTGGCAATGGTTCAGCCCTGGTAGGGTCCCTCCGTGCCTCAGTTTCCCCCGGCAGCGAGAGAGGAATGGGATGGCTGTGGCTGGCTGGAAGGGTCGCTGCCCAGGCTGGGTGCATCCCCATGCACTGAACCATCCCGAATCACACCCCACCGTGGCAAACAGCATCTCTCTTCCTCCCATTGCACCAGGAGCCCCACAGTTTCCCTGGAGAGAGGTGGGAGAGCAGGAGCTGGCCGACCTCTTTGGATTTTGCAGTGGAAACGGCAGCAGGGAAGGGGAGAGGTGGGACCCGGAGTTACCTGCAATGCTGTTCGGGGTAAATGCAGACAAGGATTTGCTTTGCCAATGGTGCATTCACAAGGTTTATTTGCACGTAGAGAGAGCGCTCTGCTCAAAGCGACCCCCAGGACAGGCTTTGGGAAGGGATGCCCCGGCGCGGCGCAGGCAGGGCTGGCGGAGCGGGCACGTGGCGGTCGCTGCTGGCCGCGGGGCAGCCGGCTCCGCCGCTGGAGACGACCTTCCCTCTCCGCTGACCTTCATGCCCATCAGCATCAGCTTTGCTGCCTTTCGACGTCTCGGGGTGGCGGCGGCTGGGGTGCGAGGCTGGGCTGGCGTTCCCGCGGGGGCTCGGCCAGCGTCAGGGGTTTTATGGGCCGAGCCGGGGGGAGGTAGGGTGGGTGCACTCGCCTGTATAATTCAAGGACTTCGGCTCGCTAACAGAGGTTAAAAGGGGAGCGGAGCGATCCGTTGGGAAAATCATTAATGGTAACCTCTGCTGGTGGCATTGCTCATTAGCCTCCCCCTCGCCCCGCCACCCCTGCCCACCCCAGGAGAGGGAGAAAATCACTGGGGGGGGGGGGGGGGGAAGGGAGAGGGCAGTGGTGGGGGTAATGGTGGCTGATGCTGGGGCCGCCCGCTGAGGAGCAGCCGTTCCCAGTGGCCTGGCCCTTAAGGAAATGCAGATGGAACTGGTGTGGAAAATAGGCTGGGGCTGTGCGGTGGGTGAGGGCGGTGGGTGCTGCTGCGCCGCGCGGTGGCAGGGAGCAGGGTGCTGGGGCTGTGCGTGGGGTGGGTGGGGGGTGTCAGCGTGAGGGTCCCTGCCTGCATGGGGTGGGAAGGGCAGGGGCTGCTCCCTCTTCCCAGGCTGCTTCCTGGGGAATCCCAGCCAGCTCAGCTCCAGCACCCCCAGAGGGCTCCCGGGAGATGTTTTGGTGTTACCAGCTGTGGTGAAAGCCACAGCCCCTGCATGGTCACCAAGGGGATGTTTTTGGAGACACCGAGGGGATTTGCCATCTTTAGCCTGTTCCGTCTTGACTTTCTGCTACGTTGGGGGACAGGCTGGGCATCACCTGGGGGGGGGGTGCAGCAGAAATTCCTGTACTCTCGGAGCGCCCGGAGACCCCTCAGCCATCACCCAGGCATCACCAGAGGGGTTTTGGACCAGAGCACCACCAGCTGCTTGTCTGGAAGGATCCCGAAGCATCCCTTGAGCATGCCCCAGCCTCTTCATGGTCCTTCGAGCCATCCCGTTCCCACAGATGCCCAGGGGATATTAGCAATGCCGTAAGGAAACGGGTGGCAAACCAGCAACGCCGAGGTCTCCCAAGGCGTGCGGCGCGTTCGTGCCTTCCTGCACACTGCCTGGCGTGACACCCCCTTTTTATGGAAACATTTCATACCAAAGCTGCCAGACCGATGGATGCCTGAACTCCCCGTCTGCTGGATTACAAATGGGAATAGCAGTCGGCCCGTTTGGGATACCCCAATTTCTGCAGGCTGCCAACATGGAGGCGTTTCCAGCATTCCCAATTGAACTCGTCAGTGCTTTGCCGCTGCGGTCACTGCCCCTGCCCCGCGTTGCCCGTGCCTACGCCGGCCCCGTTTCTGCCCCGCGTGCCGGCTGAGCCGAACCCCTGAGTGATGCTCCAAGAAATCCTCCCAATTCCCTGTGGTTGTTCTTCTCTTGGGCCTGCTCCAAAGCCCATCGGTGGCCCTGGAAGCTGTTCTCGGATGGCTCCGTCCAAGCAAAGAAAGTGTTGAAATACCGCAGGAGACGCCGCTTTTCCGAGATATCTGCCTTGGCCAGGAATGGGAAAAAAGCCTGATTTTGGATGAAAGAATGGTCTTCTTGTCCTGGGCTTCAGCTTTCGAAGTCTGTTTCACTCAGGAACCGGCCAGAGTTTGGGCACAAAATGGGTGCGAGTGGCCCCGAGGGAGCGGCTCGGCACGGCCGTGAGTGCCACCGTCCCTGTGCCCTGGCACTGGCACCCTCCTGGGGCTGAGTTTCCTTCTGCGAGCTGAAACCTTGGCTTGGGTGCCAGCGTGTTGGCTGCGGCATCCTTGGCAGGTCCCCAGGTGTCACAGAGAGGCAGATTTTGGCTACTTGGGATCTGGAGTACCCTGGAGCGCTCCGGTGAACGTGGCAGCCAGCTTAGGGTGCACCGGGAGTCCCCACACTTGTTCTCTGCAGCCAGGCCAGGGCTTCATTTTGCAAAGCTGACCGTGATTTGGGTTTTTTTTTTTTTTTTTGTGCAAGCACCGCTGTCCTGGGGCATGGCTGACTTGGTGGCAAATTTCCTGACTTTGGCCTCGTCTCTGGCTTCGGGTCCCTCTCTTTCACTCACAGCAAACATCCGTTTTATCCTGCTGCAAGTCCATTATCGCCCATCACGACCGGCTGTGCAAACACACGGGCAGCGGAGGAAGCGGCGCGGTGCTGCGGATCCCTGCGGATCCCTGCTGGAAGCAGAGTGGTGATGTGGATCCGTGCGGATCCCTGCTGGAAGCGGTGCGGTGCTGCAGATCCCTGCTGGAAGCGGCGCGGTGCTGCGGATCCCTGCGGATCCCTGCTGGAAGCAGAGTGGTGATGTGGATCCGTGCGGATCCCTGCTGGAAGCGGTGCGGTGCTGCAGATCCCTGCTGGAAGTGGCGCGGTGCTGCAGATCCCTGTGGATCCCTGCTGAAAGCAGCATGGTGCTGCGGATCCCTGCGGATCCCTGCAGATCCCTGCTGGAAGCGGCGCGGTGCTGCAGATCCCTGCGGATCCCTGCTGGAAGCGGCGTGGTGCTGCGGATCCCTGCGGATCCCTGCGGATCCCTGCTGGAAGCGGCGTGGTGCTGCGGATCCCTGCAGATCCCTGTGGATCCCTGCTGGAAGCGGTGCGGTGCTGCAGATCCCTGTGGATCCCTGCCGGGAGCAGCGGCTGCGCGGGTGCTTTGTGCTCCTGCCCAGCGGCTTCCCAAGTTCGCTGTGGCCGCGGCGGCTCGGCGTGCTGGGGAGTGTTACCCCCCCTGGCACAGGGCACCCCAAATGGCTCCGCGTTTTATTCTACAGGAGATGAGCGTGTGTCCTGTTCTGCAATGTGCGTGCAGAGGCATGATACGGGTATTTATATCCATTGCGCAAACCGATAGACTTGATGGTGCCAGGGGAGTCGCTGGCTGGTCTGCACCCCAGCTCGCTGGATGACAGGGGGGTGGGGGACCATAGAATCGTAGAATAGAATCATAGAATCACTTTGGTTGGAAAAGCCCTTTAAGATCATCGAGTCCAACCTTTAACCTAACCCTGCCATCCCACCACTAAACCCTGTCCCTCAGCACCTCATCTGCCCTTCTTTTAAATACCCCCAGGGCTGAGGACTCGACCACCTCCCTGGGCAGCCCATTCCAGAGCCTGACAACCCTTTCGGTGAAGAAGTCGTTCCTAATGTCTAGCCTAACCCTGCCCTGGCGCAACTTCAAACCATTCCCCCTCATCCCTTTGCCCGTTACCATCTCACTGGCCATGGCCGGGTGGGCTGCTGCTGGCAAGCTGCCCGGCGTGGGTCCCTGCCCTGCGGTGAGGCTTGGGGTGGCCACCGTGCTGCTGGGGGGCCGGGGTGGTCAGGTTGGGTGGGCTCACGCCGGGCGCGTTGTCCCAGGTTGCCCAGCAGATACGGGATGTCTGTCTGGAGGTTGAGGGGGCTGCTGAAGCTGCGTACCCCCATCGCCCTCTGCTCCCCACCCGCCCTCTGCGGCTTCCCCCTCCGGGTGATGGTGTATGGAGATTTCTGCGGCAACCCCCCCATTGCTGCTTCACCATCCCTGGTGAAGCAGCACCCTTTCCAAAACCTGTGTTACCTGCAGCTCCTCGCTGAGCAGCCCATGCAAGGGGGTGCCTCCTATGGTACCCTATGCAGGGTGGTGCCTATAGCATCCTGCCTATAAAGCACCCTAGCCAGGGACTTGCCGAGGGGTGGGGGGAGATGGGTGCCCACCTATGCCCAGTGTGGGGCAGGGACTTCTCCCTGCTGCCTCTGGCCTCGCCTCCTTCATTCCAAGTCATCTTTGGTGCTGAGGAAGAGGTGGCAAGGCAGGACGGGCAGCGCCTGCCCTGCCCGGTGCTGCGCAGGGTACCTGGCGAGGGGGCCGAGGCCTCCCCCCTCTGCCAAGGAGGAAAAAATAATAATCTCCAAGCCAAGAAATGGGGAGCTGCTGGGAGCGTATTTATCACGGCGAAGAAAAAGGCTCTGTTCCCTGCCTCTCCGCAGCGGCTGTTTATCACACACACAAGGGTATGGAGAAAATGTTCCATTTGTTGAGTACAGCCGTCAACCCACACAGCGTATAAATTAAGGGCTTTTACATGCAGAGTTCCCGAAATAAAACACACACACACACACACACACACAAAAGAGAGAGGAGTTTTGTATCGGCCCCGGCGCGCTGCCTCTCCCTGGCTGTCCCTGCGCCCCGGCCCCGGCCGGCGCTGGCTCCCGTTCAGGAATTCCACATTATCTCCGACCGTTTCCAGCTTCCTCAGCAGGGAACAGCTCTGCTTCTGTCTTCCTCCAGCCACATCTGGAAAGTGTTAGGCCCGGGTGTCAGCCGTCAGAGCCGGGCGGCTGGCATGCGCTCCCCCCGGCGCGCTCGCTCCCACCCTGCCTGCCGCTGCGCTCGGGCTTCCAGCAGCCTTCCCCGGAGGGCTGCGGGGCCCGAGTTGTGGCTGCCTCCCCTTTTCGGGAAGTTTCCAGGGAGCTTTTGTAGCTGCTGTGGGGATGGCGGGGAGCGATGGCTCCAGGGGGACGCCCCCCCGCCCACCCCCAAGGGTTGATCCCTGCAGGCGGGGATGCTCTGCTGCGGTCTGCAGCTCTGCTGCCTGCTGGGAAGCAGCGGGGAGGGATGCGATGTAAATCCTCCTCCTCCTCCTCCTCTTCGCACGCTTTGTGGGGGAGTCCCTGCCTGCTCAGGCGAGTTTTTGGCTCCCGGCCCTGTTTCTGGGCTGGCAAAACCTGCATCCCTGGGCTGCAAGGCGGGGGGGATGTGGTGCTCCGTCTGCTAAATGCTGGGGATTACAGAGGGGAGCTCCGGGGGCTGAAACCCGGGTGATTCCCCCGGTGCTGCCGGGAGGTGATGGGAGAGGTGCTCCCTGCACCGAGAGCCGTGGCTGTGCTTGTCGTGACTGCGGCGGGTTCATCTCACCGGGATTCCTTCATCCATAATCCCAGAATGGCAAGGGTTGGAAGGGACCTCGGGAGCTCACCCAGGCGGGGGTTGAATATCTCCAGAGAAGGAGACTCCACAGCCCCCCTGGGCAGCCTGGGCCAGGGCTCTGTCACCCTCAGAGTAAAGAAGTTTTTCCTCATATTCAACTGAAACCTCTTCTGTTTCAGTTTGTGCCCATTGCCCCTTGTCCTGGCGCTGGGCACCACTGCAAAGAGTCTGGCTCCGTCCTCGTGACACCCACCCTTAAGATATTTGTAGGTGTTGATGAGGTCCCCTCTCAGTCTTCTCTTCTCCAGCCCAACTCTCTCAGCCTTTCCTCGTAGGGGAGATGCTCCAGTCCCTTTATCATCCTTGTTGCTCTCCTCTGGACTCCTTCTAGGAGTTCCTCATGTTTCTTAAACCGGGGGTACCTGAGGCGTAAAGGCAGCTCAGTCCCCCGGGGGAAATCCCTGCAGCATGTGGGCGGCACGCGGAGATGCTCAGCCGGACGACTGCAGCAGACGAGATGGAAACGGCAGAGCTCCCTGGAGCATCCCAGTATTTTTTGGGTTCCCTCCTTGTGTTCCCTTGGCGCCGTGCTGCAGGTGGGGTGGGTGACACCGCGCAGAGGGAAGGAGCTTGGCAAAAAGCAGATGGTTCGGGGGGCACGTGCACGCTCCCAAGCAGGGGGCACGGAGAAAGCTGGCGTCTTGTTTTTAAAACGGGGGTAACGACAGTGACCTGGAAGCAGGCTCGCGCGCCTTAATGAGCGGCGTGTGCAATACGCAGGAGGGTCTTTAGCAGGGAGGGATGGTGGAAGTGGTTAAATGTATCCTAACCTGTCATCAATGGGAATCGGAGAGGGTTCCCTGCACTTGACTTTTGGCTTTTTTCTTTTTTTTTTTTTTTTTTTTTTTTCCTGCTCTTGCTTTTAAACTGGCAGGCCTAACATGATGGGATTTTAAAATTAAAGGGGGGAAAAAAAAAAAAAAAAGAAAAGAAAAGAAAAAGAAAACAGGCTTTGGTTTTATAGACCCTACAGATGCATCCGGCACCAAACTGATCCCAGATGCAGCTCCACTGTCAATAGTGTTACACGAGGGATCAATCCCCTTCATTGTTTTATGTGGCCTCTACAGCATCATCAGCTAATTAAAGCTAATGGGTCCCAGAGCAGCACTGACAGCATCTGATCCTATCAGCCCCGCCGCCGTTTTAGCTCAACGGGCCGCTCTGGAGCCAGATCCTGCACTCCAGACCCTGGCGAAAGCCTGTATTGACTTGGGGGATCAGGCTACAGATCAGTGGGAGCTGTTAAACAAACATTGCCGGATTAATGTCAGCTCCGCAGGGGGAGGAGGTCGATGGCTGCTCATTTGAGAGAGGTGGGAGGGAGGAAGGGGACGCGGTGACAGCGGTGACGAGGGACGGAGGGGGGGAGGCCGGGCTGTTAAAAACGTTCCCCATGTCTGCGGCAGCATCTGAGTGTTTCCCAATCTCGGATTTATCGTCACCCTGGGTGGGAGGCTGTGCTTGGAGAGGAGCTCAGCGGCGTCCCCAAGGGCATTCGAGGTCCCTAAATCCCTTTGCTCTGTGCTTCAAGGGAGGCAAGGTGGCCTTGGGCTGTCCCCAGAGGGGACAGGGACCCCCGCGCCTTTTCTGCACCCTGACCTTGGCGTGAGCATCTCCCCAGCCGCAGCAGAGCCCTAAATCATCAATTCCTGCGTTCCCTTTGCTTGTGGCTCCCGTTGTCCCTTGGCTGGGGCTCGGGGATGCCCAGGGATGTGGGTTGGGAAGGTTTCCACTCCCGCAGTCGATCCGCCCTGCGTTGCAGCTAGTCTGGTTTGGATGCTCATCTCTTTTTTCCCCCTTTCCCCCCCCCCCCCCCCATTTCTGTGTCGCCGTGGAGGGTGAGATGGGATGGGGAGGGTGGCTGGCAAACCCATCGCTTGGTCCCGTACCGCCACGGAGCAGGCAGGATGAGGAAAGTCTCTTTTCAGGAGTATTTTTTTTTTAGACCTATCCCGCCGTCACTCCGGGATGAGCTATCACGGCAGGCGGCTTTTGCTTTCCTTTGGTTGCAGAACCGGGTGCCGAGTTGCTCGCAGGCCAGCGGCCCCCTCCCCATCCTCTCCGCAAAGCCTGGGGCTGGCTGGCCCTGTGCTCCCGGAGATGGGGGGTGCACGGCCCCCAAAGAAATTGGGCAGGACACCCAGGTCAGCAGCAGCAAGGGGACCCTGGAGCCCCAGCCCTCCCACTGAATGAGGCTCCTGGCACCTGCTTGGCAAGTTAATGGGCCAGTACAGCCCAAATGGGCAAATACAGCCCCACTGGTTTAATCAGGGACCTTGGGCTAATAAAATGCCCTAAAATTAACTTTTTTCCTCCTGTCCTGGTGAGGCAGAGTCCAGCTGAGGGAATCCTCAGGGTGTTGCAACCTCTGGCTCCCTTTGCAGCCCCAGCCAGCAGCACCAGGAGGACACGTCCAGCCCGGTGTAAGGGAGAGCTGGGGTGAGGGACAGGCTCCCAGCACATCCCTGCCCCATAAACCGAGTTGATAATTAAATCCTGCAGCTTTTATATGAATTCCAGGGCATTTTCCTTGGGCTGGAGCCATCTGTGGCGTGCACCCCGCCCTCCCTCACCTCTCCCTTTGGCTCTCTGCAGCTTAATTTTTCCTTCCTTTGGCGTTGGGTGAACGTGATGCTCCAGGGAGCAAAGAGCCTGCAGTGACTTGTCGCAGGGGTGCAGGCCCCCCTCCATGCAGCTCTCTCCTGGTCTCCGGGGCCTCATCCAGCACCAGAATCCCCCCGCAGCCCCCCTCTGGGCTGCTTTCCCATCACACGGAGCCTGCACACACCTTGCTGGCTCTGCACGGCCCTGGCCACTGGCAGGAGATCCTGGCCAGCCGTGCCAACCTGTGCTCCGGCGAGCCTCTTCTCTCCCGTGACAGTGTGGGATGAGGTCCCCAGTTCCCCCCTCACCAGGGCTGCAGGCTGGCCTGTCCCAGGTCACTTCTGGGGGAACCGGCGCCGTTTGCAGCAATTTCTGGCTTCCCTTTCCCAATTTTTACAAATGTAGGGCCGCGTTGGGGTGCAGAGCTCACCCCCATATTTAAACCGTGGGTGGTCTCATGGATCCTGGGACTTCAGGAAGGTGTTGGCTGCCCCTCCCCTTGTGCCTCTTGCTGCCCCATCTTCGTCCATGCCTTCCTTCCATGAGGTGCACGTGAGCGTCTCTTAGAGATGGCTTTGCATGGGCATCCCCCTCATCTCCTGTGCAGCTCCAGAGACTGGGACCTGGGGTTGCCTTTCCAAAGCTGGTGCTGGTGGGTTGTAGAGATTTCTTTAAGCCCCTGAGCCGGAGGAGGATGCTCCAGTATCGGGAGTCTTTCCCTCCAAGGAGCTTTGCCCAGGGGATGCAGAGTACACCAAAATCTCTGGATTTAGTGCAAAGTACAGAGGAGATGGTGATACCCAGAAGGTTTTTATTCCACACCTGCAGTCGCTGGGCTGGGGAGGGTCTGTCCTGCGGGGCTGGCCCTTGGCTTAGGACTTTGCATTCCCCTCCATCCATCCAAGACTTTACAGAGAAAAAAAGCCTGAGGAAGGCTCCCTCCCACCACCGCTTTTTCATCCCTCACCCCTTGCGCCCGCTTGCTCTGAGATGTCTCTTAAGCAGGCTGCTCCCACTGAGGTTGGGGGGAAGATTTGAGAGGTTGTTTGAACGCCAGGGTGAAGGGAGGCGGCAGGAACGCTCCCGGAGCTGTTGCCAGCTGACATCTGGGCGCTCAGCAGAGCTCTGGTGCCGGCGCAGCTGAAAGCAGAGGAGGTGGGAAGCCCCAGACACCTGCAATTTGGTTAATAAATATTTATTTGGAAGTGACAAATACTCTTCTGGATAAAGCCGAGTTAGCAGAAGGAAGATTGCGAGGGAGTGACGGGGGCGTGCTTTTTTTGAGGGTTTACCGTGGGGATGTCGAAACGAGCAGCTGATGAAGCGAAGGATGTCGAAATCCGCGTTCGGTTCCCGAGGCGGGCGGCGTGACGTCAGGGGATGCAGGCAAACGTCCCGTCCCCTCCTTGGCGAGCAAGTGCCCGGCACGAGGCGCCCTCATCCTGCGGGGACTGCGGTGGTCCGGCGGGGGGCTGGGGTCACCCCGCTCACGGGGGTAAGGTGCGACGGGAGGGGTGAGGAGCTGGGGAGGATGCAGCAACCCCGTGGTCAGGGTCTGGTGTAGATGATAAAAAGGCTAAAGCTGAATTGTTCTCTTAAAAAGGAGAAGCGAAGGGTGGGGAGGGGAGCCAGCCTGGGACAGGAGGGTGATGGGTGCTGTCACGTCGCTGCGTCTCGGGGCTCCGGTGGATGATTTCGTGGTGCTCGGAGTGGGGACAGGGTGGGTGCCCCAAGCATTAGCCCCATCCACCCCTCGCAAAGCTGGCCCACTTCTCCTGGGGAGATGGGAAAAGCTGCTTCGATTTCTCCCCTACTCCCCCTGTGAGCAATTTGGGGAGGGAAACTTTCCGTATTGGCCCTGTGGGGACTTTCTGTAGATAAAGCCGACATCCAGTGGGGCTTGCCTGGGCATTGGGGCTGCTGTGGGCAGTGGGGACGAGCTGATCCCCTGGGGGTCTGCTAAACCATCCCCACTCCATGGTGGGCTCAGCTCACCCTCCATCAGCCCCGGTGCTCAGCTCTTCCACCGCTTTCCCCTTCCTCTGAGCAAGCCGACATCCAGCTGCGATACCCGGGGGGGGCTGGGGGCTGCGCCATCCATCCCTGTCCTGAAGCTGCTGCCATGCTGGGCCCTGAATTTGGATGTGCCCGCAGTGCCTCCCGCTGCAGCGAGCCAGAGGAAGAGCCCGGCAGCGCTGTGCCGGTGACTCAGTGTCTTCTGGCTTTGGAGGAAGCGGCCTCTGGAGATGCTGATGTGCGTGGGCGGTAGGGCCACATCCTGCAGTGGCTCAGCCCCTCGCCACATGGGAGCAGGAGCCTGGGATACGGCAGGGTGCAGGAGTCAAACCCTCTCGGTTCCTTCCAGCGGCACGTGGGGATGCTGAGGCCGGCGTGCTGCTCCTGAGCAGCTCCAGCTCGGGGTGGGCACAGGCACCAAGAGGTTTTGGTCTTGGTTTTGCTTGTGCGGGGAGGATTTTTGCAGAGGATGAGGAAGGCAGGGCCATGCCGGGGATGGGAGCTATTTCCAGGGCGGCTTGCCTGGCCCTGCTTTCCCTCTCTGCGCCTGGGGAGGTCTGTGGCTTGGCTCTCCACCGTGGCTCCGTTGTCTCGCTCTCCGGACTTCAAATCCTGATGGAGAGCCCAGATGGAGGGGCGATGCCATGAGATGATTTTCCCACTGTGAGACCTTCCTTGGGGCTGGTAGCCCTCCCTTGCCTTTTGGAGTCAAAGGCTTGCTGCGAGCCCTCCCAGATGCTCTGGCTCTGCGGGTCCTCGTGCCCCGTGCTGCCCTGGAGGGAGGAACCACCGCTGCCCCCGCTGCCGCTTGCTCATCTTCGCTGCGGCTGCACGTGGAAATGGCTTCAAGTCAAATCAAACCTCAGGAAACGCCCGGTCCCGGCGCCGGAGGAGGTTTTACCCTCCCAGGAGCAGCGTAGCTCTGCCGGAGAGCGAAACCACCGGGCCATGTGCAAGCAAGCAGAGAGGGGCTGTCGAGCTGCTCCGCTGTCTCCTCTCCTCCTGTGGGGGGACAGGGGGTGGCAGTGGCAGAGCTGGCAGTGGTGGGGGTGGTGGTGGAGGGGAGGGAACCCGCCACCTGGGAGATTAATAATAGAAACGCTGGCATCCGTTTTAGATTAGCGAGAGAAAGCTCAGTACCCATCTCACCCAGCATGTAACTTTAATGCCGAGATAATGAGCAATGATATTTATTTGTAAAAGATCTGGAGATATCGCTGCCCGGGGAGCAGCCAGGAGCTGTCAGAGCCCGCGCCGGCCCCGCGCCGGCTGCTCTGAGCCGTAACCCAAGCGGCTCTCCTCCGACCGGCTCGCTTTTCACGCTCCGGCTCCGCTAACCGAGCAAGGCACGTGGTCGACTTGGAACCCTGGCTAAGATTTGCTGAAGCTGCTCGTGATTTGGGCCATGGCGGCGAGGAGATGCCTGTTTGTTGTTTTGCAGGCTGGGCTGGCAGCGTTCCCCCGGCACCTGCAAGGCCGAGGTGGCGGGATGGGGTTTAAACCCATCTCTGAGCCTTCCCCGCTGCCGTCCCCTGTGTCACGGCTGGAGCATCGGGGTGTGCCCGGGGAGGGCTGGCAGGAAGGATGTGGGGCGCGGGTAGGAGGTGGCACGGCATCAGCGCTTCCCTTAGCCGAGCCGCTGCGCCGGCTGAGATTTTGGGGCCGCTTCAGGGAGTTTGGGGGGGCAGACAGCCTTTCCTGGTGGCAGGGCTTGCCTCCTCCTGCCTGGGATCAGGTGGACGTTTGGGGGCGGTGGCAGTCCCTGGGCTGGGGAAGCAGTTGGGGTCTCATGGGCATCTGGGCTCCTTCAAACCCCCTCCAATTTGGGGACAGGCCTGCTCCTGCTCGGCTTTCCCCGCCTGGGTTGGTCCGAGGGGGCTGGAGGATGCACGCGCCGCCGTGCCCAGCCTTGCGTTGTGTAACCGGACAGCAGGCAGGCTTAGGCTGCCTTTGGCAGGTGGGTGTCCCTGCCTTATTAAGCCATCCCCTGGGTAATTACTGGGTTAAGGCCTGATGAGATAATGCTTCATTATTTTTGTGCTATTGGAGGATTAGGAGCAGTGGGATTTCTCAAAGGCTTTATCTCTGCTAAGGTCCTTGGGCTGCGAGGCACGTTTGCAGGCGGGTAAGAGGACCTGGGCTCTGCCAGCCCTCCGGCACCGCTTCCCTTCCCACGGGGGTACGTGCCGGAGGCGGGGGGCGGTGGGTGGGTGCGGGGGCAGCGGCTCTGGGCAAGGGGGAGCCCAGCACAGGGGGGTGCTCCTGCCCAGCCCCGGCAGAGGCTGGTGGGCTCTGCCGTGAGGGATCTCCTTTTAATGCTGTTGCGGCCCCATCCATCACCACGCGCCCGCGGCGGGCTGCACGCCAGCGGGAGGGAGGAGGTGACACTTACAAATAAACAGGGAGGTGGGTGGTGTGCGCCGAGGCAGGGAGCGCAGGGCGTCCCGGGGGGGGGGGGGGGCGCTTCTCCCGTGATTTATGGCCGAGACGATGCGGAGCTATCAGCGTGGCCTTCGGAAGCTGTTTACTAACAGGGTCGTCTCCTGGCTGGTACAGCAGCGTGGGCTGCTTGCAGGGGTTGCAAGGGAAAACATCACCCGTGCATCGCTCCGGCGATGTGACCAGAGCCCTCCCCAGTCTCAGGGTGCTGACGGGACCGGCGTTCAGCCCTCTTCCAGAGTCCCAGAGATGCTCTAATGAAGGAGCTTGGGTCGCTGGAAGCAGGAATCGAGTAAAACGTGCTTAATGAAACAGGCCTGGCTCGGCGGGGGCTCCCCTCCTCCCTGCCACGCCGGCGCAGCCAGCCCTGGAGCGGGGAGGGATGGAGCTGGCACCCGAGCGGGGAGGCAGGCAGGCTGGACGCGGGCCAGGCTGTGCACTTGATCCAAACACAGCTGGAGCTGATCTGATGAAGCGAGAGGTTAAGAAGAGAGCATCTGTTATCTAAAGGGGACACGCAGTGGGAAACTGTAAGCTCTTTATTCCCCCCACCCCACCCCCTCTGTTCAGTGCATCATCCCTGACTTTATTTCTTTGATTTATTAAGGAAGCCTGCGCTTCCGGGGCTGTAATTAAGTGCCACTGTGTGAGCTTTTGATAGTGAGTGAATGATATAATGGCTTGCGCATTCGCCGTCTGCTCAAGTGCTTTAGGATCTAGATAACACGAGGAGGGATTTCTTCTGCCCACCAGGGAACCGCAGCGGTGCCGGGGCCGAGGCACGGCGGGGTTTAGCTGGGGGAAGCAGGGAAGGATGCGGGAGCTACTTAGCAGTGCCGTGGAAATACGGTGTGGGAGGGTATCCACGGCCCAGGCTGCAGCTCAGCTGAGAAGGGAGTTCACAGCCTCTTGCAAAAGTCCCATCACAGCATCTTCACAGGCTGCTGGAGCCTAATTTGGGTGTCGTTCCCTCCCAGCCTTGCACGGTGCTGGAGGTGGAGAGGGGACCACAGCCCCACAGCTGAGGCCGTAGCGTGGTGCCATCCCTGCACCGGGGTGTTTTTTGGGTAGAGAGGGCTCGAGCATCCATAGCCCCGAAGAACTGTCAGCAGCATCCTGCCTGACGCGCCGGGCTCCCTCCGCCGCGGGAGGAATTTGCTGGCAGGGTGTTGGTGCGGAGCCAGGGGCCGGGGAGCGCTGGCCGGCAGCATCTCCCCGCCGCCCCCGCCAGCTGCTGGAAGGGGGCCAGCGCTCGCAGCCACGCGCAGCTCGGAGGTGCCACCAGGATTTTGCTGGAGCCGTGTGTGTCCCCTCTCCCGTGCACCCTCCTGCCATTCCTCGTGCGCTGCCACCTCCTTGCCCTGCGTCTCCCTGCACGAGAGCAGAGGCTCCCAGGCAGGGGTGGGGTTTCTGGGCAGACGTGCAGAGCGTTACCGTTGTGCCAAGGGAAAGGTCTTCCATCGTCTCTCTGAACCAGGAGCCTTGGGCCAGTGGTCTGGTTGGCATTCCCGCTGGGCATCTCCATGTGCCACGCTCCAGGCTGCCCAGCACTGGGGGCTCTGACGCTGCTGTCCCTGTCCCTGTGGTGTCCCAGGCCACGGCGGGACCTGGCTGTCATTGCTGATGTCTCGGACGTTCCCCCAGGGCTCAATTCTGCCCCTGGTTCCCAGGATGGCTGCTGAGTCCCAGCCACGCTGCTCCGACACCCCAGTCGCCCACGCCTGGGTTTTAGGCAGAAATAAATTTCTTTTTTACTATAAGGACCATTTTTGATGGATAAACAGGATTATTTTAGTGGCTTGGCCACCGGCCTCAGGAGGCGTGAGCTCAGGGTGCAGAGCAGCATCTCGGCTGTGTGCTGCGGCTCGCAAGCTGCGGGGGCAGCGGGTGGTGGTGGGGAAACCCAAAACAAACCAACAACCTACATGTAAATAAACTTAAAAATAAAAAAAGTGACAGAGATTATTTGCTGCTTAATGAACTAAAATGTCCAGCCTCCCACCGAGCGCCAACGTTGTTTATAAACTACAGAAAGGGCTTTATTTTAATGGGCAGTAAATCTCATTCATTCCCAGCCCTGGCAGCCAGGAGCGTGCGGGATGAATAGGCTGGCGCTGAACGCAGCCTCCTCGCTCCTGCGCTCCCTCCGCCACCTTCTCCCCTGGGTATTTTTTCCCCCCCCTCCCTTGGCCACATTTGCTGTTCTTCCTCTCCTTCCCGGTCCCCTCCGCTGGGCTGATAACGGGGTTATCTGGCCGGGAAGAAAGGAGGGATCTGTCCCCATGCCTCGGCATGTCACATCCGCTCGGTTTTGTTTATTCACTTGAAAAATGTCCCGTCCCCCCCCCGCCCCAGTCTCTGGGTGGCAGCTGGAGAGTGGCCTGAGATAATCACAGCATTATTTTTTTTTTATTATTCCTCTTAAATAAAGCCTCCTATAGCCTGCAGGCAGATTTGGTCTGGTTGCCCTCGTCCTGCTCTTGTGCTCCTTGCTCTGCAAACAGGGCGTGAGAGTGATGGCAGTCGGAGCAGAACCCCGATGTTACAGGCATCCCCCCTGAGCATCCCTCTTGCAGGGGACGTGGTCCCTCCGAGCCTGGTGGTGGGGCCGGCAGGACCGGCAGTCAAGAGACTGTGGGCACAAAATGCCTATTGATAATACTGTCTCGGGCAGAGAATCATGGAAAATAAATATATGGTCTGAGCATCTGTGGAAATGAGAGCATCTGAGCGGGGCGGTGAGGTGCTAGGGAGAGGTTTCACTGCTTTGGGTTGAAAGGGGTGATGATGAGTTGTTCTGAGCCAAAACCAGGTTTGGGAGCTGGTCAGGCCTTGCGTGACACACGGTGGTTGGTGGGCGAGTGCGTGGCTGAGATTGAAGCTGGTGGCTCTCGAGCGTTGGGAGCTGGTGCCTGCCCTGGGAGTGGGACCACAGCCAGGTCAGGTGGGAATTTTGGATGTGCCTGACTTTCCCCTGGGACAAATCAGGCACCTCAAAAAGTTCTGGCCATAACTCATAGGGCGACGTACTCCTGAGGCAAGAAAGAGAGAAAGTAGTAAGTTATCTATTCCCGTTTGAGTGTAATATCCATAATCTGCCATTAATCAAACCAGGACTATAAGATCCTTACTTAGACCTAATCAGTGCATAATGGATTATCTACAGGAACTAATAAAAGGTAATTATCTATGCTTTGCAAGTTCCAATTACTGTACTTATATGATCAATTAATTCTCGTAACAGTTTCACAGGTGCAATTTGTGGGACAATGTTAGGCTGACTCCAAGGCAGAGGCTCAGTGCCTGCCTGGCGGTGCGGCTGCCAGTGGCAGTGGGTGCCGGCAGGGATGCGGGGGGCAGTGGGTGCTGGTGGGGATGCGGGGGAGAGCGGGTGCCAGCGGGGATGCGGGGGACACCAGTGCCAGTGGGGATGCAGGGGTCAGCGGGTGCCAGTCGGGATGCAGGGGGTACTGGTGCCAGCAGGGATGCGGGTGCCAGTGGGGATGTGGGGGTCAGCGGGTGCCAGTTGGGATGCAGGGGGCAGTGGGTGCTGGTTGGGATGCAGGGGGCAGTGGGTGCTGGCTGGGATGCAGGGGGCAGTGGGTGCTGGTTGGGATGCAGGGGGCAGTGGGTGCTGGTTGGGATGCAGGGGGCAGTGGGGG
>BOSO01025520.1:0-22136 GCA_018403395.1 Gorsachius goisagi | reverse complement strand
AGGATCTCCCCTTGAGCAGGGACGCCTCTCAAGGTTACTCCTCGAGTTGAGAGATTCCTTACCACGACAGATTCTCGGGAAGTGACTAACAGCATGCTAACTTGAAAATCTTAGCTAAGTGATATAAAGGATTAATTGCGCATATGTAATCCTTTAGACATAAACCGTTGACCAAGTCTGGGACTAGGATTGGATCCAGCCGCACCTAGACTCCTCTCTGAGAGAGTTTAGAAAGCAAGGGGATCTTTTCTAAATCTCGTGACTCATTGGGAGGGTCTCCCTGACAGTCTTGTCTGACCCTGTCCTCTGTGCAGTAAATAATAAAGTGTACCTTGCCATCGAATCTCATAAACTATTGTTGCAGTTACCACTGAACTTTGTTAACTCACTGTTTTACACCACATTATTTTTGCCTCCCTCTCACTCCATCTGCGACAACAGTACATCAAGCTTGTGCTCATCAGCTATGTATAGTACAGCTACATCTGGATACTGCTCTTCCAGATTCTTTAATTAATGGATTGGGGATGGAAAAGCATAACACTTCAGAATTGTTTCCATATGGGTTATGTTGTCCCTTGCCACCTTTTTATAACGTACTTACCAAATACAACATTTTAAAAAAGGTGCCCTGGCTTCCCACTCCCTATTAATTACTCTAGTCTCAGGATACAGGGTATGTAATAGCCACATGCTGGAACACTTAAAAAAAATAAAAGGAAAAAGATAAAGCATCATAACAGAAATAAAGAACTCATTTATGTCCTGGTGAAGCTCACAGAATGTTTCTAGAAATTGTATTCCTGTCATCAGCTAATAAGAAAAATCCCAGATCTTTGCAGTCAACAAATGCATTGTATTCCAGAGTTTCAAAATGGTTTGAGTGCTTTATGAAGAAATTAGAAGTTCATCCATTTTTTAAAAAAAAAAATTACCTGCAAAAACTTAGACTGACTAGCAGTGGTCAAGATGTCCATAACTTCACATGGGTCCATCACAATTTAATTCAATAGGTATTACTTGCATGTATAAATGAAAATCCTACAAGATTCTACTAAAAATAGTATATTCCGTCAACAAAACCTCATCTGTGGATTAGGCTGATATAAGCCACACATCACTTATTCTTCCAACTACTGAAGCAGATAGCCTATACAATTGTAACCTCACAACTTAAAAGCACAGATTCTGCAGCCATATAAACTGAACATTTTCATCTGGGGATACTGAAAGCAGAGAACAGCCAAACCTAACTGCACTCCTCTCCTGCACACTCCAAGACTGCTTGCTACCATAATATCTGAAAAATTAGCACGTTTAAGGCTTTCACATCATGTGGGGAAGACTCTTGCAAAGGAGATGTTCTCTAGAACTCTCCTTAAGATTCTGAGAACAACACAAAGAGCCCTTAGCACAACTAAAGAATACACCCACTGTGGTAGGTATGCTAGTGGCAATAATTTTTCCTGAGCATGTGAGATGCCACTAACTCAGGAACAGTCGTAAGTTTGCATCAGGATCAAAGGAACACAAAGATGTGTCATGCACACTCCTAAACCTCGTATCACCATGTTCTTATCAGCTGGGATGCAGGATTAGGTTCAATATTGCAGTCATAAATAGGAAGAGACAGGAGTGAACTTTCGGTCTCAAATCTGCATTTGCTAACCTGTAAACTCTGGGTTTAGTCTAATACTGCCATATATAGCCATTTAAGGGATTTTAGGAATGGAATGTCTTCTACTCTGCTATCTTATATTGGCATGTTTACTTTAACAACTACCTATGTAAATACACTATTTACTATTAAGCTAAATTGTTGTCAAAGTGTAATGCAGATATCAAACATGCACTGCTAAAACAACCAGGCCTATCCATATACCTTACCAATGCGACTCATGTTCATATTCTCTCTGGTATGTATGAAGATAAGCAAGACTAGGGGACATCTTCAGCTGTCACATCTCTGGTACCAGTACTCACATTCCAGAGGAATACAAATTCTTACAAGGAATACCACTGAAGTCATGAGTTCAATGAAGCATCATTTCAAGAATATCAGCCTCTGATATTCTTGACTGACTCCAGCGTGTTCTAGTTTCAACTAGCCAAAAAGAGCCAGCTATGACAGTGTTCTAATGCCTGATCTTAGGCTCTCCAGCTTCAACTTGAAAGGGTGGAAGTGGGGCACTGCACCATAGAAGTAGTCTTGCAGTCAAAAATACCTTTTTTTTCTTCTGCAGGTGTTTCTCAGCTTCCTTAAGCCAGTTCACCACAAGGGTGCAAAACGTACTTGTGCCTGATGGGGACAACCCCCCAAAAAATAGCAAGCTGTAAGAGTCAACAGGGTTTGGAGGACAGGGATTGTTTAAGCCAGCTTAAAGAGAAGGCACATGGTGCTAACAAATCACAGCCTCTGAAAGGTATTTTCTTCTGTCTCCCATGACATACCCCTCACTGTTGACTGCTATTGCTTAGCTTTCCCCAGACAGTTGCTCAAGCCAATTTCACCCACTATCACAAACTGCCAAAAAAGCAGAGAGAAAAAAGAAAAAAAAAAAATATGTAAAGTGCAGCTTTCTACTATTTTAGTGAGCAAAATCAGCAAATGGAAGCTTCTGGCATAGGCTAGAACCAATACGAAGAAAAAGGGGACAGGGCTACATAGGCCAGAGTGGAAAAAGGGAGAAGATTAAAGAAAGGTGGGGGCATGCAGCAAGTCTTGATTCAGCTGTCCCAGGAGCTGCAACCTAAAGTATTATCCACTGATAATTAGCTATCATGGATTCCCACAACCCAAAGGCACAGATCACTAACCATCTGGACAATGCTTGTGAATCCTGGGAGCACTCAGCTCAGCATGTCAGGTAGCTCAGCTTGGGGGACAAGTAAAAGATGCTCTAATCACAGAGAACTCCCAGATAAAGAGGATGAGATCATAGTTACAGAAAATACTGGTTTTTAAATGGGAGAGTAAGACAGCTTATAGATTCACACAAAGAGCTCTTCCCCCACCTCCTCTGCTCTCTGAACTACCTGGGATGTAGCTTTCCACAAGGCAAGGATCCTGTTGACCATTCTTTTAGCTTTCCTGATCCTCTCCCTGCACCATGACTTTTACTCTTCAGTTTTTCATTTTATTTTCAACTTGCTTTAACCTACAGCTGTGTCATCTTTTCTTCCAGGAAACATCTTCTGTGATCATAGTCTCAAAACCCACGCACTTTTTGTTCTCTTCTGTTTTATAGCAATCAGCTGTCTCAAGAAAGACAGGCAGCAATTTTGCTTTTTTTCAATTTATTTCCTATCCAACATATCCCTGGGGATATGAATCAGCAAAGCACCACTGACTTCAATACCAGAGTTTACAGTAGGTAAGGATCTGGCATACAGATGGGGCTTTTGTTCCCACCTCTCCAGTAATCTCTTTCCTTAGAAAGAAAAAGAAAAGCTATTGCACTTTAGGCTGCCTGGCACTGGCAATGACCAACGACTGTAAGAGTGACTCCACTGGCCACATTGCTTCAAAGTACTACAGAGATCTTTTGGTCATTTCCAGTGAAAGAAAGATTTAGTAGAAAAGTCCATCCCTTCTAAACACATTAACTGAAAAAGTTGTAAAAAACAGGGCAAGATGCAACCATAATGTGGACAGGCTAGTAATACTAGCTAGTAAGCAAGGCTAATGCTGGAACAGAGATCACATAGTTAATGTTTCTGGTGAATCTATCCCTGCTCCCATCACAAGGAGCTCTACACAGTGTGGACTACAGCACACCAAGTAATGGGACAATTGCACTGTTTGTTTATTTAAAGATGATGTAGTGGGGTTAATTTAAAAAATGCATTCCTTCCAGTTTGCTGGCAGAAGCATGACAGTCTCTGTGAGATGGCGAGTGATACAAAGTCTTCTACTTTTGGATTATGGAGATGCAAAAGGAAATTTCTTATGATGAGCCAGAAAAAGTCAAACTATGGTGTTCAATGCTTATAACGGATTTTCCTAACTGAGAAAAGAATCCTATCATGACATTGATTCCAGGTCCCAAATTTTAAGTTGTCCTTCTTCACAACCCTTCTTTTATTCTCTACATATTCAATCCATCAAAACTAGTGCTGTCATCACTGTCAGGTTAAATTTGGCAATTTACGTGCACTGGGCAAAGCTACCACTAAACTTAACAATCCTGAGGGCTGGTCATGAGAAAAACTAGCTAATCCATTTGAAAAATTTAAGAATGCAGTGAGAAAGGACTAAATGACAGCAAATATACACTATCACAGATACGAACATTCTTTTCATGGCTGCATATTCCCACAGGTGCACTTCTGCAAGTCTAGTATTCTCATACCTGATTGACACGATCCTGTTTTTTCATGAGACTGTGCAGATCACAGATGAAAACAGCTTTCAAGGTAAACACTCAAACAGTTGCAGTACATATACTCAAGGAAGTACATTTAAGCAATTTTTTTGTGCTCTTTCTGCAGAGGTTTTTTGCAATGAAAAATAGGCCACAGCAAATGAGGTGAATCTGCTCAGGATTCTGCTAAGTTTAATATTTGATTTAAGGGACACTCTAGTTGCCCAACACTACAGGATCTACAACACTACACTCCCAACACCACAGTTGCCCAGCTGTTCAGGATCTGCATCAGAATCTTTAACCCCAGAGTATATCTTTAAATGCATACTATCTTTTCTTTTTTCAATCAATGGACAGGATGAAAACACATCAACCTGGCATCTGGAAGTGATAAATCATGCAAATTTTAAGTTGGAGAGAAATTGTCTCAGTTTACCTGAAAATAAGCACAGATGTGAACAGACTAGAAGTAAAAATTGTGATTTACTAACTTCTGCATCTGTCTTAGAAGGCAGGTTTTGCCCACGTACATGTACCACATATAGTGCAAATGCTTGTGAAGAAAGGGCCTGTTAATCTACCACAACCGCTTTGTTTTAGACAGCCCAACCTAAACGTGAGTTTAAAGTATCACCAAGAGCATCATTATCAGTCACAGTTGCATCATTAAGCTCACCTGATAAACTCCATGTGGTATAGCTTCTACTATAGTTTCATCTCAGTTTTTGTAAACTGTATTTGTGTAATAAGTAAAATCAAGGATAAATTAAAGAATAATGGAAAAAAACTTTTTTCCTGTGAAGTACAAGATACTGGTCTGTCACAGGTGGAGATGCAGGCCTATAACCCATTCACTCAATGCCAGTTTCCTACAAAACAGTAAAAGCACTGATACAGATTTGAACTGGCAACACTACAGTGAGCGACAAAGTTTTCTAAAATAAATCTGATTCCAGATACAAAAAAGAAAGGTTTGCTGTAAGGCAAGCTTCTCACCTGAAAGGTGATGATGTTTAGTTTCAGCAGATTGATGAATCACCATTTACACTCTGTTGTCCTGAAAGACAAATAAAAGCTTATTTGGTATCCTTTTCATTCCAAAGGCATGTCGGATCTATCAGTGGCTGTAGCAGGCTAAATTATCATTTCAGCACAGCTTCTATTTTATTGTGCCTTTTATTGAACAACTGATCTCAGGTATCAAATACTGTAAAGTTTTGCTAATCTCTCCTGTAGCTCGGGGGTAGGGGGCCCACTGGTCAGTGCATGGGACTGACATTGCTGAATGTTTGCCCTTCCCGATGGATCACTCAAACCATATCTATTTGCAGAATACCTGAGAAAGTTCCTGGACCACCATAGTCCCGTGGCACACTCATGGGATGACAATACACAGGTGATGCCTTAAACCTGCAGAGATAAGAAATCCTCACTCCTTAGGAAAATCATCTGATACATCAGCAAGGGAAGGTAAAAATTCTTCATAAAAACACAGTTAAGAAACTAACTGTTTTAACTTCTTGCAAATAATCTCTGGCTCAGCTTTCAACTCTGCAGTGGCATCTCACAGCTCCATGGTAGTTCCAGCAGTGAACACATGTTGTCAAAGAACAGCAACAAAACTGGGGAACAGAATTATTTACATGTAGAAAATCAGGTAGCTGGCATTGATATGAGATTATCTAATCCAATTAGTTGGTAACACCAAACTCATTTATGATCCCAAATAAAGCTAACACAAAATACTGCCTGTTACAAGGCAGTTAGGTCTGCACACAGGCTTACATCACGTGTCAAGAATGCTAGTTTTAAATAAAAGGAAAGAATGGATGGGGAGAATTAAACTATAAGAACTAGGCAGGGCTCAGTGAAGTTAAGGAGCAGGGCTAGAGGAGAAGCATTACCTGATGGAAAAACTGATTCTCACCCTTTCTAACACAGACAAGCTACCATGCCAACAGTCTGATGCCTTAGGTGGCTACCTGTTTCAAGTAGAAGAAAAAAGACAGTCTCTTAGTTTCAGAGGATTGAAGCCATAGCATGAATATCGTTACAGGGAGCTTTATATTGGCATTGCAGAAGCCAGCAAGAGGTGAATTAATACTCTGTATTAATAAAGTTCATTGTGTTCTTACAAAACAAGTTATTAATAAATGCTCAGTCAAAACTGAGTCCCAGGATTAAACCCATTCCAGTCTAACAAATCACTGCATCTGTATACCCTTTCACAATTAAATGCAAGATCAGTCTTTATTCCTTAATTAAAGTCAAAGCACAATATTGTTTTCTGGGTCAAAAGGAAACTACTGTATAATTTATTTTCTTATGATGAATAGCAGAGCTTTTAACTAGGTCTCTTGGGAGCCTGGTTTATTTTTGCATACATTGCTGGAAACATTAAGGTACTTCATAGATAGAAGCAAACTGGGGAGGGAAAGCAATAGGCAGGCTTACTTTGTTGTTGCTGAGGTTAGGTTTTGAGCCCAACACAACTTGAGTGTGATTATTTGGGAAGGGATAAAACTCAGGCTTATGGTAAAAACTCAACTGCCCTTACCTGTACACTACCATGCCACCCCCTTTAGGGTCTTGATCTGAACGCATATACAGTGCCTAGAACAACATACATAGAGCTAACCTGAATGCCTATAGAGTGTCTAGAAGAACATACATCAAGTTAATAAACTGTATTTCCATTTGATTAATTGTGTCCTACTACAGATGCTGAAAAGTCTGAGTATTTCAAACCAGGAAAAGTTGTAGAGGTTTTACTTATTGCATTAACAGTAAAAAGGGTTTTCTAAAATTTAAGGCTATACATTCTGCTTTATCTCTCAACTCTTGGCTTTTGACGTAGGTAGTTACTAAAATAAAACCTTGCTGCGGCAAATTTTGTTATTTAGTGACAATAACAGGGATTTCAACCAAAGGATATGTAAAGAAAAATCCAGAGAGACACACCCATCTTTTACGGAAACATGTTTTCCTCCTCTGGCAAACACTGGTTTTCATACAAAAGAAAGGAAATTAGAACATCTGGCAAAATTACCTTTGCAATGTTCCCAAGAATGAGGGTTTACTGAGCTCTCATATAAACTGGAATACTTCCTACCTGACTGGTACATAAAGATGAGATTAGATCAAGTTAATAAGACATTCACAACTGCACACCCTTACTTCTTTTTTTATTTCCTTTTATTGTTTCATAACCCATATCACCCTCACCTAAACATTGATTTTGCTTTTTGCATTGATTTTTGTTTTTACTTCTGTTCTTCTGACATATTGTTTGGTTTTTAATATTTTGATCTCTGTATCACAGGGTGTCACATGAGAAAGAAGCATCAACGTTTGCATAGTTGCCTCTAATTGCAAGAGAATTTGACTGGACAACCCGGACCTTTCAAGCCCACGTGTTCTTTTTCCTGCTCTTTTTCTCCCATGTGATCAAATTTCCATGTCCCCAGTGGTGTAAAGTAAGAGTGATTTCAGAGACCAGGAATAACTCAGCAGATTCATCCAAGCACAGAGCAGGGGTAAAAGGGCTAAATCAAAAGTATGGAAAGACTTCTGAGTGCAAAAGGACTATTCAGTCTAGTGGAAAAAAAGGCAACTGAGTAAGGGTATGACAGATGTTTATAAAGCCGTGAGCAGCTTGGAGACAATGACAACAAAAGGACAGGATATCAACCAAAGCCAAATGCTGGCAGATTCACAAAAAGCAAAATTGAAGCTCATGTACTGGGTAATTAAGTTGTGGAACACTTTGCAGCAGGATGTGAATGCTAAGAGTTCAGATCAGCACGAAGGAAGAGTGGACAAACTAAAAGTATATCAGAGATATTTAAATATAAAGATGCCACCTTTTAGCTCTAGGAGTTCCTGATCCTTGAGTATTAATACATTTCTGCTGTGTTCTTGTACTCTCCTTTATATAGTTGCATTTGTTTGTCAAGAGACAGGATAGCAGCTTAGAAGGACATTTGGTCATATTAACTTTTATGGCCAATTTTCCAAATGCTAAAGTTGTCATCAAAAGACAAGCAAGCCATCCAGCCCTATGGATCAACTACAGCGTATGTACTAGACGCAGCATCTGCTTTCAGAGGCAATAAATAAAAAGACTATGCCTGTTGAAGAACGCTAATTTTTACCAAATAGCACTCATACTTGCACAAGGACAAGAGCTCTTCTAGCAGCACATTTCTCACATAGACTTCCAGGAAGGGGGGAAAAATAACCTGAAAAATTTTTGCTAAACCAAGGATCTGACAAATTTTATCGTCATACACAACACAAAGATTCCTCTTAGGACTCAGGTTAAAGAAGATCATTGCAGAGAGCCCGAAATTAAGCTCTAACAGTAGGGTCCACTTTAAAAAAAGCACGTGCACAAGTCACTTGTAAAACAGAGCAGAAACACAATTTCCCGTAAAGAACACTGGGGATTTTGTCTTAAACTTCCAGACTGCTCCAGTTCCAGCTCTGAACTGCTCCTTTGTCTGTTTTCTAGGCAGCAAAACACGCGAAGAAATGTTCAGCTACCAATACTGCTGAAGGTCCCAGTTCTGGTTTCCAGACGTTGTTCAGTTCATTGCCTGCAGTAATTAAAAAAAATAAAATGAAGTGCAGGAATTGTCTTAGTTTTGAGGGACATTTTCATATCACCCTTCTGTTTACTCAGTTTTCTGAGGTAGACATTATTTCACTGAAAACCAAATGAATATCCTATTGGCTTTAAAAACTTTAAAACGTTCCATGCAGAAGTAAAAATGCAATAAAAATGAGGCAGTCACATGCAAAGCCACCGACAGGTGGAAAGGTTATAGGATATGATAACCAGATTGGAAGTGACATTTCCAGGTAATGTTTTTCTGTCCTTAATTCCTTCTGATTGTACTCACCCATTTTATTTTGGTAGTTAACAGTTGGATTTGATGATCTTAAAGGTCTTTTCCAACCTAAACGATTCTATGATTCTATTATTCAGAGTAGACATCCTGTAACAAGTATGATAAAACCCACTACATACTAGATTCTACTCAGTGGTATTTCATCACACAGTTAAATACTGCACAATGGTCCCACAGGACTAAAGGGTGACTCTGGTTACTTACAGAAGGAAAAAATAATAGCTGTCTTTTCATTTGAAAATCTGACTAGATTTTTTTGGCATGCTTGTTTTATTAATAGCTGGAGAGTTATGGTTAGGTTAAGAGATTCAAATGTAGTGTACATATAATTTCTTTTGTTCCAGCTGTACAAACACTAGTGCACATGAACAACTTAATCCTAGTGAAATTTTCAAGGATAAAGTTTAGAATACGCAAGAACTGAATGAATCCACCATTACATACACATTTGTGCCCCCAAGACTTCAGTGTCATTTTTTCTGCTGTGTTCCTATGCAGTGCAAATGGCATTACTTTAGCACATGTTGTGAGATCTGCCTGCTGCCTGTCTACTTACCTGCTTACAATAGCGTGTCTGGCCTCCTGCAAAAACACAAACTCAAACAGATCATGTCACTTGCTGATACTTAGAAATGGAAACATAGTAAAACATGGCTTGACTGAGCACAAGTGTATTTATGCACACGGGGAAAGACCGGGGAAAGCTGAAGATGGAGGCTTGGTCTTTACTTCAAATGCCATCAAATTAGTTCTCTGCGTCAATTCATGAGGACAAACTTTCTCCGTAAAATGACAATTACCAAGATAGATCAAAATGGTCTTGGAGCAATTCCTAGGCATCCTCCCATTACAGGTATTTGAGCAGTTTTTCCTCACTCCCTCATATACATTTGTTCTTTCCACCTAGATTTTATAGCGTAAGGACACGAAAATGTTTTTATCAAAAAGGTATCTCCAAAATTAAGTCTAATGTCATTAGTACAGTAATGAAGTTCATTCATGAAGGAAAAAGATCTTCGACCAGTGTCTTGATGGCTCTGAAAGACAGTAATAAAGAATATGGATATTTGACAAAATCCTTGAAGGATTTACTTTATTGAAGCAGCATATTTTTAATCAAAGAAAAAATTGTTTCTTAATTAGAGTAAGATTATGAAGCAAAAGAATCAGGAAGTTTACAAGGCAAAGTTTATGGATCAACTTTATCATAAGTATTGGCAGGAGGATAAACTATCCAGTCTTCCATCAAACCAGTTTACTTGTGATCCACAGAGACCATCATGGTGATCCCAAGGATTTCCCAAGAAAATCAGGCTCTCCACAGTCCACTCAGTTGGCCTTTTTAATTAAATCCAAATGGTGTGAATTTTCTCCAAACCTTCCACATTGCTGAGCATTTCCATGCTTAAATGAAAGTTGAAATTTAACCCATTTTGATATATTTGTAATACATTAGAAGTGTTAAGCATGCTATCAAATCACAGAGTGATCAAAGCTTGAGCGCAATATAAGATTGGTCTCTTTCTCAAGGGATATGATACTCGTCTTGTAAATGAGTGTATATAAAACAGAACAATGAATTCCACCTGCCCAGATACAGGTGCAAGATTAGGAAGTGCCTTTTTCAGGTTCTCAAGTCTCTTTTACAATGTGTGCACGGTCTCTCTGAAACTGCCATCGATACTTACCTTGTACATACTCATGTTTCTACAGACAGTTATAGAGGCAGTTCAGAAATGGATGTTTCATAGAATTTCTTTGGACCACAGGGTCTACAGAAAGCAGGCACTAAAAAAAACTTCTACTCCAACATTATAGCACATCATACTACACACTGAACTCCTACCTAGATAAAATTACATATATCTCAGATGTCATATTCTACAGGAATGACCACCTCCACCACGCTTCTCCAAATGGCTTGGAATTGAAAGTGAGTTCAATTCAGATAAACCTAGAATGTAATATAAGATACAAGCTTCAGAGGAGAGGATGGGGAGAAAGTCAAGAGGGACCAATCATGCATGTGAAAGAGACACTCTCAATTAAGAGTATGATACGCAAACAAAATTACTATTTGGGAAGGTCAAACATAAACTCCATCAGCAGTTGCCCAAAGCAAATTACACTCTTAAAGACAGTACGTACAAAGTAGTTCCTACTTCTCACTGATCTCACTTTTACTATTGAGTATTGCAGGGTGAAAGCATTTACATGGTACTTGGCACAGTGCAACAGATACTCATCAAGTTGACACCAAAGCTTTGCTGGTAAAAACACATTTTTACATGAACATCTTTCCATCAGCAGAAGCCAACACTCTTAACACCCAAACCTTCATAAGGCCAACAACCACAGAGGCATACCACCTGTACGCAGGGACAAAGCACAAGAGGTATCCGTGGTTCTAACTTATGTCCCCTTGATCACCAGTATGTTGCAACTGGATCTTCAGCAAGAGTCCTCCCTGTGGGATTCAGCAACATCAGCTTAGGAAGCAGGGACTGCTTCCTTCCGCAACTGTGAATTTAGTTTAACCTAAAGCCTTTACTTCAAGGTACACTTGCTGCAAATAGCACAGGGTAGCCCTGGAATGGAAACCTGATCTCCATGTAACCTCTCCGTGAGTCTTGTTACCCTCCAACAGGTCTTCAGTCATGCCTTACATGTGTAAAATCAAATAGCAATTAACCCAGGCCAACTGACTCCCTTAGCTTTACTCAGTTGCCTGCTAACAAATCGTAGGAAAAAAATAAAAATCCTTATTCGTAATAATCTCTTACTTGCCTTCAAGCTAATCCCTTTATGAGTGTACTGGATATAAAGAACAAGGTTTTGGTAATGGTGGAGGAACTGCAGGGGTGGCGTCTGTAAGAAGACATAAGGGGCTGTCTTGTATCATATGCAGCTAGCTCAGCAACAGACCCACTGCAGACCAAAGCTCAGCCAAAGTTTGCCACACCTCTATGAAAACAGTTTTAAGAAATCACAGAAAAAGCTAAGGCTGAGAACACCAAAGGAGCAACAAGGTCAGAGTAGGAGGTGTGCCATGCTGGAGCAGGTACAACCCCAAAGGAACTGTAGCCCACGCTGGGGCAGGTACACCCCCAAAGGGACTGCAGCCAGTGGCAGATCCACACCAGAGCATAGCAAACAAGTAAGCACAAAGGACCAGTGGAAGAAAAGAGAAACACAGAGCAGCAAAGAGAACATACTAATCCCTAACTCCTGAGCCAGCCATCACCTCACTGAATGTACTAAGTGTAGCTTGCATCAATAGCAAGGGGGGAGGAGAGGTGTCTGGAGTGAAGTTAAGCCTGGAAAAGGGGGAAGAAAAGTGTTTTCCCAAAGCATTTAAATGCTTATTATCTTTGCTTTCCAATGCCCAAAGCAGTAATTAAACATTTATGTTAATGGACAATAAATTAAATTCCCCAAGTGGAGTCTGTCTTGCCAACAACAGTAACTGGTGAATGATTTCCTTGTCTTTATTTTGACCCATAAGTTTTCTCACTCCTGTTCTTCCCGTTTTCTCTGTTCCTCCCCAAGACCTGTCCTCCTGTGGGGGTGGAAGTGTGCAAGCTTGGCTGCTAGCTGAAGCCAACCCATCACAATGAGGAATGTGTATAAAGCTTTAAATATATAATTCCTTGGAAGTACAAATCTTTGAGCATAAGAAGCCCTTTCAGTAAAGGGATTGCTTGATTAAACTCAAGTCTCTTGCAAATAACATTATTCATGCTAATTAAAAGCCCTTCATTGGAAATGAGAAAATAAGTAGCACCCTAAAAAAAAAAAAGCCCTCTCACCCTTAATGCATAGACTCTGAATTATTTATTATTTTTCTTCCAGAAAAAACCAAAATAACCAGCCAATATAAACCCTTCAGAACTTGCTCCTGCTAAAAATTTGCTATCCTGTAAATAATTCTGTTTTCTTTACAGAAATGTTTTTCAACATGAGATGCATCTATTTTAGAACTTTTCTGCCTTGAAAGTGAGAAAATTAACTAGGGTTATGTTCATTATTTTGATTACTTTTAGCAATTTTGAGGAGTAACATGGGACATTAATAGCGAGAAACTCTCAGGGCTCGGGTGTTTGCTCCAGAGCATTTCCTGGTGTATAATGCAGCACACAGGAAGAAAAGAATTGCTGTTAAGTGACAATCTAGCTTTTATTAAGACACTGTTTTATATACATATCTATTGTAATTCATTTACTGAACGGAGAAAATTGGCACTGAAAAGTAGACAGTGAGTGCAATAAAAGAAGAAAAGTCAGAGGAGAGAGCTCATGGCAAGAAACTGAACTAAATTACAGAGAGCATACTGGCCAGCATGCTAGATACCTTTTGGTGCGCAACAGAGCAACTCTTCCAGTCCCATGTCAACATAAATGAAAGACAACATCGGAATTACATTTCACCTTTATATTTTACTGACTTTATTGTTATCACACCTATCACATCACACTTAACAGAGAAAATAGCATTTAATCATTTTTTTTGGCACCAGTGATTCCAGCTAGACCTTTGATTATCAAACACAGTTACATTAGTCTCTCCCATCAGTCCCTAAAAAGGAAAATCTTGTCCCTGGCAAAATCATTCAACAGACTCAAAATTTCACCTCAATTCAATACACTCATGAAGTCTTAACACATCAGAGCTCACATGTATAAGACTTGAACAAAACTTGTATTAATCTCCCTTCTGCAATCCATAATACTTTTATATGAGCTTCCTTTAGAAAGCACAACAAAAGGTTCTGGCCCTGCTTGGTCAATAATCTGCATTTCTTCTTAAAGTGTTACCAAATTTCATACAAACCAAACCCAAGTTTTGTAGACTCCTTCTAAAACCACAGAATTCAACTTCGAAATCTAAGTAGAGGGATGAGGACTGCCATAGTTTCAGGTTTTAACATTTTCTACAATTCTCTGATGACTAAATTCAAAGAGTCATCAACTCAAGAATATTTTGAGTAAATTGAGAAATGTCACCCTGCCATAACTCACTGCAGAAATTTTTCTTACTTGTTATACAAGATTACACCAGACTGTGATGCATATAATTATATATATGTGCATAAATAGTATGTGGAGATCTTAGTTAATGCAATATAGTGTCATTGGTGCCTTCCACTCAAACTTATTTCAAATAAAGTTTTATTTCATTATTAAGCTTCTTTTCCCAGTCACCACAGTCAGAAGAATGAACCTGCAGATGCAATTCCCAAAAGCAGCATGCTTACTACCTACAAAGGGGAGGAATATTTTTTTCTATCAACATACATTCTCACTTTGCTTGCCTCTTTCCATAGTTAGGATCACAGTCCCTATCACCATGACCATTTGCTTCCAGATGTCACAAATTACAGCTTATAAAGTTCAGAGCCAGTGTTTAACTGTGCGAGGAGGAACTCTCTACTTTTAGAGAATCATAGTACTTTTTCTAAGAAACTGATTTAAGACATTTGAGAGGACTGCAATAGTATCTACTGAAACAGTAATATTTAATAAAAAAAATTATCTACAGAATTACAGTAACATGATTTTGTATTTCATATTGCTCTTTCTCTAGCCTTCAGGGGGCAGGGGGACCCATAACTTCTGGCCAGTCTGGATACTGGATGTTTGACTGTAAAACCCAAATCTAAATCTCTGTGACCAAGTCAAGAAAACTTCAAAAGCCAACTGAACCAAAGCAACTTCGGCCACACTTGTAACTAAACCAGAGCCAAACTAAAAATGTGTTTGTTCAGTATCTGTTTTTAACCACACAAAAACTTCTAGCTTCAATCTAACAGTAGATGGACATCTAGTGGTGTAATATAATTTACTCCTTTTTTCAAATAGCTTCATATATTCACAGACCTATCGATAGAAGTACTTTCTAGCATATTAATAATTAAAATACCATATAAACACTTAAAGCCTTTATTTTCAGTTGTGCTTTACCTGCCTTCTTATTTTCATAAAAGTACCATCAGCAGAAGTCAGGGGTCTGGGTTCAGATTCAGAAGCCTTCAATCAAAGAAAATTTAACTTCAAAATGAAGACTTTAATATAAACAATAGGTAAGGGTACAGCCCTGAAAACACAATAATTAGTTATTCTATGTAACAATAAATTGGTGATATTTAGCATAAAAATAGGCCAAGATCAGATAGTCTGTTTAAGAAAACATTTTATGCATTAAACTATATACACAAATTCCAATCATCTGTTAAAACAGATTTACTCTGGTACAGCCCAACCAAAGCAGGCCCACAAATACAGATAAGGAGTTGCTCCTACACAGCTGATAAAAAAAAAATTATAGGCAACATTCTCTAAATTATTGCAGAATCCATTTAACAATTGCATATACAGGTTTAACAACTTATTGATGAAGCAGGTATGCATTTTCAATGTCGTTCTGAACAAACAGCAGTCATCGTTTAGAGAGCTGTTTTACCTTCCTTAAGTTCTTGTCACTTTGGTGCATGCTTCTAAATCTAAGGCCTGCCCAGGTCTTTAAAATATTAATCATCATGTCGAAAATAATTTTACATGGTGCTTACTGTATTGAATCAAACTGGATTACACAAGCTTACATCTTTTAATGCAGAATAAACAGATTATTCAACAAACTTAACATTACTAAAACAATACAAATTATATGAACCAATACAGTGATTAATTTTATTATTCATTCCATAGTAGTGACACTTCTATCATAGTCCTGCTGTACTTGGAACTGTAAAAATAGAAGGCAATGACCTATAGTCTGACTAGACATAAAACAGTACAGTCCACGGAAGCAAGGAGATAACACTGTCCTGGCTAACCAACAGGCCAAGCATATGAACAGCATCTCCTGTAGAAGGTTTTGAAAGCACCTTGTGAGAGCAAAGCACTAGGGAAAGGACAATCTCTTATGTCACTTGTAAGATAGCAAGAATTGGAAGTCAGTTCAATACAGGGGCACTTAAAAGGTTCCCACACAGTGCCTTTATTTAACAAGAAGATGAAGGAAAATTTAATCATCAGTAAAATAGGCAGGATGCTAGTTCTTAAAACGGCAACAGGGGAGGTCTCTGCGGAACCTGAACACAGCATATCCAACTTCTGTTTCTGAACAAAGTGGTCAACAACTGTAAGAACTCAGAAGTTACCTGGAAACGGCAGGAAATAAGGTGAAGAGGTATGACAGGGATACAAATATCCTGGTTTGTGAAAGCCTACTACAGAAAATTGCACAAGGATCTCTTATCACTGTGTATGTAATAAACAGCCTGTGAAATAAATGCTGTGAAATCACAGGGGAGAAAACACCACATTAAGTACACAATGGCAGATGCTAAACTATCTATTCTCGGGAAAGATGAGTCATTCTGGAGAGTTCTCAGAACTTCAGTCAATGCTCAGCAGTGGTTAAAAAGGCAAATACAGGGTTGGGAGTCATTATGAAAGAAACAGAGTAAAACAGTACACCAGGGTACAAAATTAATGATGCAGCTCTAATACTGCACACCATTCTGGTCGTCCCATCTCAAAGAAAACATAAGGGAGATTGAAAAGGGCCTCAAAGATAAATCAAAGGTATTGAGAAGATTCTGTTCAAGCAGAGATTAAATCTATGAAGAAAGAAATAACTCAAGAAATAGATAGCAAAGAAGAACTCATACTTATAGGGAACCTAGAAGATGGGATCATGATTTCTTATAAGCAGGGGAGAAGGGGCAAAAAATTAAACTGAGCAACAGGGGGACAAGGGAGGATTGGGGGTTTTTTTGGGGTGTGTGTGGGGTAGGGGGGTTTAATGTTATCTCATACAACAAATTTAAACTGTAGAGGACAGTCCCACAAAACGTTTTGAATGCAAAAATCAAAATGTGCTAATGCAACAGTTAGACTGATTCACTGAAATTAAGTGGCCCATGTTCTGACTCTGTATTGTCACAACAGAGTGAAAGTAAGCAGGGAGGAATTCAAACACAGACACCTGATAGCAATACATGTGGAAGAGCAAATGTATCAAAGGTTTGGGGCTTTGTTTTTTAATGCCTGGGAGCATTAAAAGCTATGGCTGTAGTCAAATGAAAATAGGTAAGGCAACATGCATAACTTGGGTAAGAACCATCACCAACATGCAAATGTCTACCCCTACAGCATATGTTTGGAAAAATGAGGAGAGGAAGAGCCAAAGAAGCTAGAATCAATTCAGGAGGCAGGAAAAGGAGCAAATTATACCCTTATGGGAGACAAAAGGGAAGAAAGGATGAAAACCTCTTAAAGAGGAAGGACAAATGAGAATGAGCTGATTCTGTCTAATTAGCAGCAAAGGAGTATGAAAGAGAGACAGACCTGAATTTCTTTATCTGATGTTGCCTCTGCAAAAAGGCAAGAGCTGGAGGGAATAAGATAAAGATAACATATACAGCTACAATCTTCTCAGAGGACGTTGACTGCAAAAGGCAGGCAGGCAGGAGATCTAAGAAAGCAAGCATTAGATGAGAATAGGAAGGCAGGCACATAAGGAAAGTAGATGGTGGGAAGCAAGGAATACTCAGGGCAAATATCACCAAAGGTAAGAAAAACTGAGGCAGAGGAGGACCTGGATGTAGAATCTGGATTTGTGCCTGTAGAAAAAGGGATATAAAAGGAAAGGATATCAGGAGACCTGTAGGGATGTCAGAATAGGAATTATAACAATAGGGAAATGGAACAAGAGCAAGCCCTTGTCAGGTAGGTGGAATCCAACACTCAGTGAGAAATGGAGGACAGCAATCACTACCATTGGCAATTACCAGAATTTGCTTCTCCAGAGGGTGCTCCTACTTATGATTGAGTTCTTAGCACAGGTGCATATACTCAACACTTTTTCCAGCCAACTTCTGAGCGATGGAAGCAACTAAACTTCTGCCCATTATCATCAGCCCTAATAATGTTTGTCTACTTCCTATTACTGCCTTCTGCACAATTTATTTAACAACCTTAGTAACTGAAAGTGATTTTCTGCACAGGATCTTGGAAAACAAGAGTTAACCACAGATATAAGAATTTAAATGTCTAGGATACATCAACACCAATGGAAAGAACTGATGCTTCTTCAGCTACAAACAAAAGGAGCCAATTTTAATATATGTCTCCAAAGCTAAAATGCTACTACGAGCAAAAGGCAGAAATTGATACATACGAAGTCTTAGCCACAGTCGAGACCAAGCTGCTCTACTTTTTGTACACTTAAAAGCTTCTTGTAGAATTCTACAGCAGATTAGTAGGAAACACCATTTATTATCTGAAGCAGGCCAATCCCTAGTGGCCATTAATTAGTGAAAAACTAGTTCTCCCAAGTGACATTTCTGAATCACAATTAGCTAGAAGAGACCTTAGTTTATGTAACAGAATAAATGTTTTTGACAGATTTAAATAAGAAATAACATTATCTGTTGTTCTGCCCAGTTCAGTCTCCTTTTCATCATGCATGTCACTCTGAATACTTCAGAGTTGCATTTGATTTGTAAACAGTTTAGTCTGAAGCCATGATACGCAAATTAATTTGAGGCTATATGAGTCATGCCACTATGTCTGAACATCAAATTGAAGCAGACCTTGACTGAAATTCCTTGTTCATTTTCATGGCATCATTAAGTAAATATTGATTGAACCAATACATCTTTATTCAGGAGCACTACCGAAAGCAAAGCTATGAAGAACTGCCCCCTACATAGGAGATCACAAAAAACAAGTCATCTTTTACACAGAATATTACTGCATTTTGTATCAATGCAGTCTGTAAAGCACAAAAGGGCTAAGGAATAGAAGAAGATAGAATGGGAACATTAACTCTATACATAAGAAAATCAGACAGGAAAAACAATAGATTTTAGTATTACAGTACCTAGTATTCCTGCATTTAGCTGCACTATTTACTAAATCTATAATCAGAAGGCAGGTTGAAACATCACACACTCATAAAAGAGAGCTTCAGAATAAGTTGCCTGGCAGTATTTTTACATCTCATGAAAACAATGCCTTGCAGTAAGCTGTGTTTTCAGGCAGAAATAAAAGCCCATAGAATCACAGAATTGCCCAGGTTAGAAGGGACCTCAAAAGATCACCTGGTCCAACCTTCCATGGGAAAAAGAGCATAGATGACAATTATTTAGCACCCTGTCCAATACCATCTTGAAAGTCGCCAGCAATTGGGACGCCCCCACATCCCTGGGGAGGTTGTTCCAATGAATAGTCAATTCTTACTATAAAAATTTCCTTTCTTATGTCAAGATGAAACTTCTCCCGTTGCAACTTGCACCCATTGCCCCTTTTCTTCACCATGTGGCTCATGCGGAAAGACCCCACCCCTCACACTAAGTAGAAACTCTGAAATTATGAACATATTGCTGAACTGGTTTTCACACCAAAATGAAATTCATGAATTCTGAAACACAACCCTGCTAGGGCACAACCCTGAAGACACTGCTTCCAGAAGGGATACAGACAAGGCTTCCCAGCCCAGGGCTCTCAGAGCGGCTCAACCTCAGGAATTTGTCCTACAACACAAGCTGGGGAGAGAAAGTGTTATAATGCAAACAATAAATACAGCACTGGCAGCCGCCTCCCAACGAGGGCAGTTTTCATCTAAACTGCTCCTAAGAAAATGATCCTGAACATCCTACGTAAGAGATCTGGGTTACAAAACTGCCAACCAGAAGCACACCATAAGTGTCAAGATATTTTATTTTTTTTAGAAGGGGGTAGTACAACACACATTTTCTTACTTGCTTTCTACTTTGCCCTTGCACAACATGCAGATATATGTCGAAAATGCTCTCTTTAAGGCTGGAAAAACTATCCTCAACATTGACTATGAACAAGGACTAAAACACCCACCTCTACAGCTCGAGGGCTTTGAAGAAGCTACCAACTATTACAAGCACCTCCACTGAAGAGCAAGGAAAGAAAAAAAAACAAAAAAACCACCCCAAAATAAACCCACCTCACTCCGTTTTAAAATACAGCA
Source organism: Gorsachius goisagi (assembly GCA_018403395.1). Lineage (NCBI taxonomy): Eukaryota > Metazoa > Chordata > Aves > Pelecaniformes > Ardeidae > Gorsachius > Gorsachius goisagi. The sequence goes on along the minus strand of BOSO01025520.1, from coordinate 1,846 downwards.
AATAACACACCCGTGGGCCTCGCCTACCCACCCAATGGTTTAGCGACGGCGGGAGCTGCGGGCCGGAGAGCGCATGACCCTGCGCGCGCTCTCCCCTCAACCGCCACAGGCGCGCGCGCTCTCCCTTCAACCGCCACAGGCGCGCGCGCGCTCTCCCCTCAACCGCCACAGGCGCGCGCGCGCCCCTGCCCCGTCGCGCGGCACGCACACGCGCCCGCCAGACGCGAGGACCCCGCCCTCCCACGCGCGCCCGAGCATGCGCAATGCGAACCTCACGCGCGGCCAGCACGAGGCCATCCGCCCACACCTTAAAAAAAAAAAACCAACCCGACAACCCCTTGGACGCATGCGCACTCCGCCCCCGCAGCCCCGGGCGGGGCACGGCCGGCCTCGGGTGCCGGGACCGCCGCTGTCAGGGCAGGTGGGCGTGGCCAAGGGCGCAGGCGGCTGGGATGGGGGCGGGGCCGGCGGCCGTGGCGGGGTCAGGAAGGCGGGGGAAGCGGCCGGGCGGGCCCGGAGCCGGCGGCGCGGTGGGCTCGGCGGGGCGTTGCTGCCGGTGGCAGCACCGGGAGGGGACCGGCCATGGATGCCACCACGCTGGAGTTGGACGCGGTGAAGTTCGCGCAGCTGGCGGTGCAGCGGGATCACAGCGGGCGCTACCAGGAAGCCGTCTTCTACTACAAGGTACGGGCGGGGGGTGCCGGCGGTGCCCCCTTCCCCCTCGCGGACCTGAGGCCCTTGAGCTACCGGTAGATTTGCGCTCCTCCCCTCAGCCCTCAGAAGGCCGGTGGAGGGAGGGGTGGCTCGCCGCGCCCCGGCGGCCCGGCCGGGCCCTGCCGGCGGGGAGAGGTGCGCTGGGTCAGCGCCCCCCCGCCTCCCTGGCGGCTCTGCCCAGGAGACGGGAGCTGCTTGGCCTCGGGGAAGACGTGGCAGTTCTAGCCGAGAAGAAAGCGGAAGGCCAGAAAGTTTGTCTGTCCCCGGAGGAGCAGCGTCCTTCAGGGCAGGTTGCGACACGCGTTTTCCCTGCGTTTCGTTTTTAGGTGGGGACGAGTCCTGCCCGTGCGCTGCTGTTTACTGACGGGCCTGGGGCTGGCACGGCAGCCACGGGACTTGAAAAATGGGTACGGACGCTTCCTCCAGCTGCTGGAGACACAGCCCCTTCGGTGCTTCTCCGCAAGCTTCGTCATAAGCTAGCCAAAAACCTCTCTGCCCTGCCGGCTCTTCACTTTAATTCCTGGCCTCTTCCCTACCCCCGCCAGGCCTGACAGACTGTTCAATTTTATGCTGGGGTTGTAAGCACTGAGCATTTTGGAGAACTGCAAGTGCTCTGGAGTGTGCAGCTGGAAACAACTTTGTCCTCTAATCAGCCATCAAATAAGTACATGGTGAAGTACAAGATGCTCAGCAGTAAGCTAGCTTCAGATCACAAGCTACCCATGACATGTTTTTAAGCACATGTGAATATCCCTTCTACTAGGGATCCGATTTTTATTATTTCAATACAGCTTCAGGTTGGTGTAACTGAGGGTGTGATGAGGTTGATTCAGTGTCTTGTTCAGTATCTATAGACTTGCTACTGGTATTTAGTAGCTTCTGTGCAACCATTATGCACTTTTCTACCTGTGTAAGTTGTCTCATTTTGTTGGATTTATGTTTTGCAAAGTTACATTAAAGTTCCATATACTGCCTCACCTGTGAGAAAGGCCTCCCAGTTGTATTATCACTACATCCACAAGGAAGAAGAGGCGGGTAATAGTAGTGGGAGATTCCCATCTGAGGGGAACAGAGGGACCCATATGCCGGCCAGACCCTGCTCTAAGGGAGGTCTGCTGCCTCCCAGGAGCCC
>BOSO01025516.1:13498-50231 GCA_018403395.1 Gorsachius goisagi | reverse complement strand
GCTCTGGGTGAGCCTGCTTGGGCAGGGGGGTTGGACTAGATGATCTCCCACGGTCCCTTCCAACCCTTGCAATTGTGTGATCAATGGAGAAACGAACACAAGGCAGAGGAGGGCGGCAACCTTTAGCAAGGCTCTGGTAAGCTCAGCTTTCTTTTCCAGGGTCGCACTCATGATCAGATGTCAACTCCTGGGCTTGGCTAAGGGACTGCAGGCTGCTGTTCTCGGGGGAGCTCCAGACCTTGGTGCAAGAGGGCTGTAAAGCGGTGGCTGCCGAGCCCCGTGGGTCGTGCAGGCAGGATCCCGTTTGCCCGCGTACGGTGCCGAGCCGCGGGGCAGTCTTGCTCAAGTCATGGCACGCACAGATTAATTCTTTCCACAATGGGGAGGGGGATTTATTCCAAGAAAACCTGATCCAAAATAATCAAGGTGGCTTACTAACGCAAGGCAAACGGCAGTGCTGTGGCCCTGCTAGACAATAGCAAAATGCATTCAGTTACGCAGCTCAGACCTTGCTGCATTACACATGTAATTAGGTTGTTTCCATGGTAATGATCTAATTATGGTCTTCTTGGCTTTGTGTAATCACATTTGCTGCAGTTTGGCAGAGCTGTTTTCCTTATTTTTGAACTGCAACACTTGGCAAGATGTTCTTTCTAAAGCCGAATAATAATTTCGCCTGCTGCAAACCGGCAAGTCTGTGAGGTTTTATTTAAAGCAGGGTGGAAGATACAAGACAAGACAAAACTATATATACATCTATCTATCTCATGTATATAATATAGATGTATATATAAAGAAGGATTTTTATCCCTGTAATTTCTATTCCTCTTTCCTTCCTACCATTTCTTTTTTTTTTTTTTTTTTGCAAGTGCTTAAAATAATGAATTGCAGCGCTAGCTCCCACGTTGGAGGGAAAACTCCAGAGACCTCTCTTCTGCTCCCGGGGTTAGTGACGGCCTGACCCCAGGGCATGAGATTTCACTTCTCCCTGCCCTATTTTCCCTGTCTGGGAATAATGATACCCACTTCAGATAAGATGTATATGCAAAATGTACATTATTTCCACGAAGCTGTTTCAGCTCTTGGTAAGCACGATACCTTCGAGGCAGCTGGTGAAATCCTGTAGAAGGCCAAGGGCAAAACCCTTTTCGATTTCCATAGCGCTGCCATTTCCCATGTGTCTGTTCAAACGCCTTAGAAAAAATCAGATACAAAAAGCCAAACCTAGCAGCCTTGGCCAGCGTGGATCCTCCACCCTGCCACCCCAGAGCTGAGTGATCCAGGGGGTGCCAGAGTTCGGTGAGACCTGCAATATCTCCCGTAGCTGCCACGGCACCGGGGGGAATCCGGCGGCGGGGGTTTGTTGTTGGGATCCCATGGTTCAGTGGTGGGATGGCAGGGTTGGGTTAACGCTTGGGCTTGATGATCTTCAAGGGCTTTTCCAACCTAAATGATTCTAAGATCCCCTTTACCAAGCCCACCCTTCCCTACAGCTCGGCTTATTCCTTGGAGTTATAGGGTGGGTTTAGGGAGGTGCAGAGTTCAAGGCTCTGCCAGAGCCCATGCTCGTAGGGATTTATCGTGGTCCGTGTTCTGTTGCACTCCTTACAGCCTGTAATCTCTCCGAAGGCAGCTCTCCCCTTGAAGCCAGCTGCAAGATCTGGCTGCAGTTATCACTTCTAAAGCTTTTTAAAGCTTTCTTACAAAACAAAAGCTATATTTCCAGCTTGAGCAATAAGGGATCTGGGGAAAGACAGGAGATGAAAGGTCAAGCAAGAGGAGCTTGTGAAACCACGCCGGAGCGGAACGGCAGGCGGTCGTCAGCCAGCAGCTTGCGTTGCGATCGACAAGGCTATTCATGGAAAGGGGTTTGATCGGAGTTGCCATGACAATAGGAAACACCTAAAAAAGATCTATGAAATGTTATATCGGCATCCAGCCAAGAAGTTAAGCCAAATCCTGCGCTCTGGTTATTCCTATGAGTCAGTAGCTTTCCTAGTAGTGTTGCTAAGGGAAAGGTTTGGTCCCCTGACTTTGAAGATTTGGGAAAATAGGTATGAAATGTAAATTGCGATAGAAAAGATTCGCGCCGTAAAGAATTCACTGCGGAAGCTTGCTGGAAATCTCGCAAATGCTGTTTACAGCCCTTGCCTAGCATACTGAATATGTAGGGAGGCAACGGAGTCCTTGGGTTTTGATGGACAGATGGGTACGGCTGCTTTCGGAATGAATACAATACAGCACCCACTCGGCACATCCTCCGGGGTCTAGGGATTGAAAATTTCATCTCTAAACCTTCACAGGGAGATTTCAAATCCAGAACGAGTGGCACTGAATTGCAAGGACCCAGCAAAAACAATCCACTTTTGAAAGCAGTGTTTTCTCAAGATAGCAGAGGTGAGAAGAAAACCTGGTGTTGCCTTTTCTGGGAACAAATAATGATGTGCGGGTGGGGTTGGTTTTTTTTTTCCTTCATTTGATGCAACTCTGAGTACAGGATCCCTGGAGCTTACAGCAACAACCAGAGACTGTGGCCCCTGCTGGGGTTTTGTTTTGCAGCGCTGACCATGCTGGTAGCCTGGAGAAAGTTATGCTATTGAGCCATATGCTTTCATGTCGGGTTCTGCAGAGAGTAAAACTAACTGTGATGAGCTACTGCCACTTAAGTCTTAGCAGATCGACACCTCTCAGATGCCAAGATGTACTCAACTAAGCCCGCGACAAATGCGCGCGAACGGAAAGGCAACTGCACAGCAGCCATGGTGGAAGTCAACCGTGGAGCGGGGTGGGATTTCAGGTCTGCTCTGTTGCTGCTCCTAGAGGAGCGAGCGCCTTTCCTGAGGACTTTCAGCAGGTCACAGCTAATTGGCTTCCACACCTTCCCTGCAGAGCGGGCAGGTACGCACCGCGTACCCTGCTGGAACATCGTTCTCCATTGATATACAGCCACCTCCTGGATGGGATGATATAGCAGCTGGGAAACAGGCCATAGCCTTCGTAAGACATTTGGTGCCTCAGGTACCCTTCCCCTTCCTCCTCCCCCGTCTTTCCAGCCAGCCAGGGGGAGGAAGAGGAGGGCAGCAATCAGTCGGAGGTTGGTGGACCCATGGTTGAAAGAGGACAGCAAGCACTGAGGTTGGTGGGGGGCCGAGCTGCAGCAACCCAGCTTGTTCAAGGCTGGGGCTTCCCAGAAGCATCACACCACCAGTTCCTCACTGGAAACCCTACAGAAGAGCCTTCAGCTGAGGGGCAGCCCAGCTCCACCGGCCAGTGCCTGGGGGGAGCTGCTGGAAGGGGCAGGCTGGGTCCTCTCTGTATTTTGTCCCTGCGGTGCAGCAGTGCTCTAAGGGATACACAACCCAACCGTGAGGGCTATCATCTCCTGCTTCTCTGCCCACCAACTCCCTCCCCAAGGGCTCAGCAGCAGAAGAGACAGGCGTGCCTCCAGAGGGAACGACGGTACGTTAATGGGAGCCCTGTTCACCCAACCTGCTGGTTCTTGTACTGTGGCTCTGGTTGCGGCACTGGAGAACACAGAACGGCGCATTTTACTGTGCAGGCTGCATAAATGCCCCTGCTGTGCAAAGCCTCACGTGCCACCCGCAGCCATCATCATCACTTCAAGGTATCGCACGCTTGGAGGACTGAAATCAGAACCGAGGAGCCTGCCCTCCTTTCCACAAGTCTGCAGATTTCACCGGTGCCGCCAAGGGTTTCACCTATGCCTGCAGAAGAGACCGGGCCCCTCGATTTATTCTGCTCTTTTTTCCATTTTTCCATAACCCAGATATTTGCATGATACAGAGCAGCAACGCCGCATGCCGGTGCCTCCGTCCCGGCCGCGCAGGCGCCGTATGCCGCCTATCCGTGTTAGTCCCAGGGAGCTCGGCACTTGCAGGAGGACAATTTTCCAACTGTATGCATGCACGTTCCAGCTGACACTCAGCAGCTTTCATTCACGGACTGAACCCGATCCTTGCTCCCACCCCACCCATCGGGTAACCTTAACACCACGATCAATACAGCCAGATAATTACAACTAGTAGGAAAGCTAAGTGTATGTTTCCAGGTTTTTTTTCATCAAAACAAAGTCATAGAATCATAGAATCGTTGAGGTTGGAAAAGACCTTTAAGATCATCGAGTCCAACCATTCCCATAACCCTGCCATCCCACCACTAAACCCTGTCCCTCAGCACCTCATCCATCCTTCTTTTAAATACCTCCAGGGACGAGGACTCCACCACCTCCCTGGGCAGCCCATTCCAGAGCCTTATTGTTCATTAAATGCCGCCCCCTTCCTCGGTGCCTTGGCTCTCGGTGCTTGTACCCCAAAGACCACTGGGGAGAGCTGGAGCTTGGCAAGGTTTAGAAGCTGCCTTTGTGTGCAAAATACTCATTACTCACATAAACCCACTGTCTGATGCAAAATAATAGCTGGCCCAGCCAAAACTGCTCTTAGCAGGACCTTTCCACCCTTCCCCCTTCTGCACTTGAGACATTCACGCAGCGTTTGGGAGAAATCCAATATTGAACTAAGATGATTGTGCTCTGGACTATAATGTAGCTATCTGGGAGAAACAGGGCAGTGCAGCCAGCACTTTGCTTTCGGTCTGCTTATGCTTCCCTCTGGAGAGCCAGGAGAACGCCGTTATCAGAGCTGGTGCTCAGCAGGTCGAAGCAGATGCTCTGGTCTGGGTTTGCTTCAGTCAGGTCTGAATAACCATGAGTAACTTGTTCAAGTCTGCCACGAAGCAGAGTCCATTTTCATCAGGCCTGGTGCTTCCAGACCTACTCCTTGCGAAAAGGTAATTGCGTCATGAGGCGCTGACACGTTCCTTCCCCTCTGTTCACCCTTTGATCCTCTCAGGTGTTCTCTCTGGGGTTGTGAACCTTGCTTTGCGCCCTCGTGAGCATAAACAGAGTTTGCTGATCCCAGTAAAACCCCAGAGCGTTATTAGAAGTCACCAGAAAACAAGGAACAATCTTGGGAAAATCCTTTTGAAATCTTTGGACGTGTTTTCAACAATATTGTAGGGCACTTCATACAGACGAGGCATTTGATTGCTTCTGCTTTGAGATTCCTGCAACCAAGAGAGCTCCTCTTCGGGGCCCAGGTGCGAGCACTCAGGTTAACTGTGGAGATCCTGGTTGGCTTCCTCCTTGGGCCAGGTGGCTCTGATAATGTGTTTGGCTCAGTTTTCAAAAGGGGGGGAATCGTAGGCTCTGCTTTCTTCAGAGACAGCACTTGCCTTTATTGGGGAACTGCGTTACAAAGGTGCTTCTGCAAATGATCGCTCTCTTCCAAGACCTGACGTAGCGAAGGACTACAGAGAGTTGTGCTGCACCTGAAGAAGACAACTTGCACAGCATCCATCTGGTCTGTACTGTCCTATAAATCTTCCTTTTGGAAATGCTAGAGAAAGATGGGGAGGGAAAGGCACATGGCAAGAGGTTCCTTAAAGGAAACTCGATGCAACCATTTGCTTTTTGTTATATGTTCCTGCTTACATGAGATTTTTTTTCAGAAAAATTGTGTCCTATCAAGTAGATGGCACGGTAACAGTCCCACTGAAGCGCATCTACTGCAGCTACAAGTTCAGTTGAAGGTGGAAATAGTAATGCCACAATGTTGTGTTACTCTGAAGGAGTTATGACTCTAGAAGTATTCACTCCAAGACAGTGGGACTCCATCAAACTCCGGCCCCATCTCATTTCTCGGAAATTGTTCACAGCAGGCTTTTTCCCACCAAATACAAGAGATTTAGGTCTATCCCTCAGGCACAAAGCAGGATGACAACAAATTTTAGACAGAAGCCGAGCCCTTGGAGACTGTGCGAGAGGTTCTGACATTATTACATGTATTGACTGTGAGCAAAGATCAATGTGGCTGCTTTAAATCACCGCTAAGACAGATTTATTCCGTGTGTGGCAGAAGAATACTGCAAGCAGCATGTCCTAAATAACAAGAAGGCTACAGCTATGCAGGGAGCAAAACAAAACCAAACCCCCAAGAGACCACAGAGATTGCAGAGCAGGAGCAGGACGCTGTTACAGCTCCTCTTAGGGTTACTTTGGGGTATCCCTTCTTCACCAGTCTCCATGGGGCTGGAGGAATCTGCTCCAAGCCAGTGCTTCCCAGCTGTTAGCACTCTCCTGTTGAAGGAGCCTGGGCATCTCTGCTATGCCACATTTCCCTGCTCTTGGCAAGTGGAGCCTCTTTGGTGACCGCACTTAATGGGTTGCTTTGGTTTCGCGCGTTAAATCATCGTTAGTGGCGACTGCCACCTTTTTAAAAGAGTATTCCAAAGACCTTCCTTTAGACCTCTTTCAGCCCAGCCCAAATAAGCAGCAGAGGTTTTGTGTTATGTAAATCTCACTTCAAAGGCCTCAGCACCCAGGATTTGGAGAACAGCCGGGCATAGACATGCATTCCTTCCCAGAGCAGCATGCATGCCGCAACAGACGCACCTACCAGATCTGTATGTGCTGCATCTCCGAATACCCACCAGATCTGTATGTGCTACAGGCTCAGCCAGACATATGGTTGAATCCCAAATGCCATCGGTTCTCCAAAATAGAATCCAGGACAAGGCAGTGAAGTCTACAGCATATTCTTATGGCACTTCTTTCAGCTGAAGAGATCCAGCCCATGCTTGTTACCGTGACTCATGTTATCTGAATCATTTTAAAATGCTACACCAAAACTACAGTTTCAGGGAAAAAAAACCCCACAGCCTAGCAGCTTTATAGACAGCTAAACTGTGTTAAACCTCCTGCCTCTGTACTGGGCTTAAGGCAAAGCTTGACCTTCCACCTTCCATCCCAATCTCTTCTCTGTTTAAAAGCTCTAGGCAGAAATTTGAAGAGGAGGTGAAGTATTCCTGAAGGCAAAGTAAAAAGGATGACCAGGAAACAGTTTGAATAAGTTGCTGCCAACAGTCTGTGCGGCAGCATCGTTCAATGCTGCTTTGCCGATATCGCAGTTATCCGATACGGTAATTTTAGTTAATGCACTGTCAGGCACAAGCCGTACAAAAACCTGCAGCTGTATTTAAACACCTGCCCACTAAGGCAACAAAAATATGCCTCGCTTGAGGTGTCCATCGTCACTAAGCCGTTGCTCAATTTGCAATTCAAAATGCATCTAAGCCATGTGGGATTGCTGCTATAAACCACATGCCTTGTTAAGCATCTTTGCTTTCTGGATGGTTACTCTGCGTAGCAGGAGCGCTACTGAGCGATATATTGGTCGGTGTTAGAAGCACGTTAGCCGAACCCTCCGTGTGTCAACGTGTTTCTGACTGCCCCTAAAAGCGTCCATCCTCAAGACCGCGAGCTGGAGTGAAGGGAACGGTGACAAGGACAGCACGGCGGAGATGATCAGAGCAGCAGGCAGGAGATGAGCACTGCTGCTAAGGGCAGCCCGTTGACCCCGGGACCCTCCCTGCCTTAGAAGTGGTGTCTGTATGCCGTAGGGAGGAAGCTGTTAAATGTGTGAGAAACCTCCAGAGGAAGAGCAGGGGAAGCCAGCAGCGCTGGACTGGATAAGACAAGGAAGAGGGAGGCCAGGTTTCTGCCCTCAGCTATTTTGAGGAAATCTCCCTAACCTTCAGAAACATCCGACCATCTGCACCTCGAAATACCCAGCCCTTTGTCTCTCAGTGCTTCAGGCTCTTTATCCTCCCTCCTCCCTATCCCCGGTGCGTCTCACTGGGACTCTGCAATGCAGCTTGTGCCAGTGTAGATAAGGTGGTGTAGGACAGGCAACATGGCGTGGTGTAGGAATCGGATACCAAAAAATTCCTAACCCGCTCTCGTAAGTTTGGGGGCTTTTTTTTTTGTCTAACTGTCCCTTGGCTGAGGTTTTGGGAATAGCTTAAGGGACTTAAATGCACTTGTGATATATAAAGACTGGATTTATAAAGGATGCCTAAATGTGTGGGCAGGGAATGAATGGCATACCTCATTCTTATTGAATTTCAGTGGGAATTAGGCATCCTGTTGATCCTCATTTACATTTTTAGGTGTCCCACTACCTTTCCAAGCTACAGTATAGGTCTGTTTGAAAAACCCAGCCTGTGCCATTAGCTGCAGTCAGTAGGATTTTGCTTTGTAGTACTCGGTCTTCCTTTTTAACCCTTGCCTGCAGTCCAAGGAGCTGGCTGCATGGTTGCTCCGGCATCCAAGTTGCAGGTTAAAAGCCCCTTCAAGCTGATAGAAGGGAGCAGGGAGGTGGACCATGCTGGTCAAGTGACCAGACATTGCTGCCTGCCTTTCTTTTACTCCAATTTTCCACGGTACCTGACCGAGATCAGCAAGCCAAGCCTGACTCAGGGGTGGGCTGCCCTGCTAGAGAACAATGTAGATGTGCAGCGAGAGATTAGCAAACAAAAGCTTAGGAGCCTCTCTGTTCAAATTAAGTAACAGATGGACCTGGTCTGTGTGGGAGCTGATAACGGTTATAAAAAGGCCATCACCAGACTGTGGCCGGCCCACCCTGGAAAAAACCCACTCAGTCGTAAATCCTCTGTGCTGTTATAGCTGCTTCTGCTAGTAAGGTTTTATTTTTACCAGCTATCATAAAACAGCAGGACTTATTTTAGATGCATGGCTTGTACCGCTCAGTTACAAGGGTGCCAACTCTCTGATAGACACCTACAGAGGAGATGTGCCCGCCTGGGCAGGGAACACGAAGCATAATTAACCTAGAGAAGGCAAACGCAACATTACAGAGCAGTGTTTGGTGCTCCACGTGGTTCTTCTGGCTTTTGCTTTTCCCCTCTCTTAGGTACCAAGCCGATAGCACTTGTTTCTTCTGAAATGCCAGTAATAAGGGAGTCTCTGGTGGTCTCAGCAGGACCGGGACCGACCCCACAGGACAAAGTTGTGTGGAAGCCCATTTAATGTTTGCGTTCATCTGCAGATGTGAGAATTTCAGATTTTGCTCTGAATTCACTCTCTTCATGCTCACCACTAGAGAAGGCAAGGAGATGCCTGTCTGCGAATAGAACACAGACAGTTCTGGAACAAAATCTTAACCTGTTTAAATCTCCCCATTTAAATCAGCACCTTAAAGACCTGGCTGTATTTGCTGCAGAGGAGGCAGCCCATTAGCATCCAGGCCACGCACACAATCTTTTTTTCCTTTTTTTCTTTTTTTTCCCCTTTTGGACAGGAGGATTTACTGTTCTACCTCCTAATCAGGCAGCAAAGCCATGGGTATACACACAGCCTACGCACCCACACTCAGTAGCGAAATAGGTAGCTAAAAAGGAGATACAGAGCCCTCTTAAGACAAAAACCTCTCTGCAAAGCAGTCTCCTTCTGCAGCAAACATTCCTCCTCTCTCCCATGCAGGGATGGAAGCGTAGGTGTTGCCCGGTGAAGACCACACGCTGCTTTCTGATGGTTTCCCGAAGTTTGGTTTTGTCACGTTGGGATGCAGCTGCAAACACACTGCCTCAAACATCCATCTGACAAGGGCTTCTGGAGGTAAGAATTTCACAATCTTTGGTTGCTGTTTTGCTCATGGCATTGCGGTGTGTTTAGAGATGAGCTTTTAAGGCCCTGCATAGCTGCACCTTCGCAAAAATGAGGCAGCCTATGCTCAAGATCAGATTTGCACGCCACCCACTTTGCAAATCCTCAGACCTGGCCTAGGAGGAGGCATCCTGAGCCGTGCTCCAGAGCTGTCTGAACAGGAAGAGTTCAAGTTTACTCACAGTCTTAGCATAAGCCTGAGCTCTTGGCTGGACATGTTGAGCTTGGACCTAGTCCACCAGTAGGTTCTCATGCTCTGCTCTCCCTAAGGGAGCACAGATGCTTTAGGAGAGAGCCAGAGCTGAGCCGATGGCTGGCAACCTGGGGAGAAAGCTCCCGGGTCGAAGGTCCTAGCACACTTAGCTCATTTTATTGAAATAGATGTTTTCCCCCGTCAGAATAGACATGGCTTGGAGAGACCAACAGCCTGCTCCGCAAAGGTATTTAAATGCTGCTGACATCAAGGGGAAGGTGGGCATTTAATACGTGCGTGCCTTGCCCAACATCTGAATCTGTGCACAATCTGGTCCTAGCTCTCCTGTTTTCCCAAGCTCATACTCTGTTTTCTGGCTTTTCTCCTGGAAAGGACTGAATGTACGTGCAAGACGGGAAGGAAGCAATACTTGGGTGGATGACTAATGCCCAACACTTAAAAGAGATTAAGATGGAAGCAGCAAGGGCTAGAGAGTTTCCAGCATGTCAGATTGCATTTCTTTCTGTAATAATTTCAGGCCACCTTCAAGTCAAAGAAAAGATGGAAAGAGTTAGAATTTGCCCCTCAAAATGTGGGATGAAGGGTAACAGAGAGGGAACAGAAGGAAAACATGGATATGAAAGTTTTGCGTAGAAGAGGCTGTTATTTACCAGCCCCTGCACTCCTGAATTGCTTCTCCCTTCCCCAGAAAGAAATGTGAGGCTGAACTGAAAGTCTCATTTTCCTTGGGTAAGCAACAGGGTGTAGGGCACGCAGCTTCTGCGCTGCATTAGTTACCACTAACCAGGGGATTAAGTCCTGACCGGATCATTTATTTTGCCTTGCTACTGGCCTCTGAGATCAAGATGCTTTGGGCTCGTGATGTTACCCTGGCTCTCCAGGAGACAAAAACAGGAGCAGGTGGCCTTGCTGTGCGGCTCCGAGGGAAGGCCATTAGGCGGGAGAGCTTCCAATTACGTCTGCACCAAGTCTTTGGCAAAAGCCAGAAGAGAAATAAGGCAAAAAGGAAACAATTACAGATCACTTGGCTAGGAAAGTATCAAAACAGTCACATTGTACTGAGCGCCGTTCTTGCCATTTTCATTAACAAATAGACAGCATAATTGCATCTTCAAACTGGCCTGGCTCGCAGCCAACACGGACCATGAAAAGGAGTGCATTCAACAGAAAATGGGACACAAGGGGACCTCAGGAGGTCAGCTCATCCCCACCTCTGCTGTAGGGCATGAAAACCCAAGAGATACAACTGGCTGGGCCCCTGGATGTCTGCTGAGGTTCTCGCATGCAGTGTTTCCCCATGATTGTTTTCATCTGTTAAAAGTGCTGTAGCTTTATCACTTAAGTCTCGATCCCTTCAAATTCAGTGTCCCCTGCAAATAAGGATGTACAGTTCCAGTTCATAGGAGGAAAAACAGGAATGGGAAGTCACAGGAAGAGTAAGGAACCCACCATCTCAGCCGGCACTGGATATACCATTCTGTGATCTGGATGAGAGTGCCTTACTTCAGCAAAAGCAAGGGCCAGGAACAAAAATGGTAAGCACTGAAGTGGGAATATTTGTACAGGGCAGATTTTTCCTGCCTATTCCCACTTGCCTTCCATTGTTTCCTTAGCCAGCCCCAAGAATTGCCATACAGGCACATCCTACGTTATTTCTCACTTCAGCAAGTCCCTTTCCTCCCAAAAGTGGCAGATGCTGATACCAAATTAGTGCAAAGTGGGAGGGAACCAGCAGATAACTGCGATAAGAGCCAGGGGCAGTGGTCTTCCTCCTGCCCTCTCCCGTCCCCCAGCAGGGGTCTCGAGGCAGCAGACAGATGCTAAGGGATGTCTCCAGGGCAGAGTCAGGTCAGTGAGACATGGCAGGGATCTGTGGCCAGGATCAGGGAGACAGAATGAACTGTAATGGGAAAAGGGGCAAGTTCCTTTATTTTTGTCTTGTGTGGGAATTTGACTCAAGGATTGCTGAGAATCTCATAAGCCAAAGTGACGTTTTCCAGGCTGAGCGCCAGCCAACGCACAGACTTGATCTCAGCAGGTATTTGACTTCGACAGGAGCTAGGATGCTCGGTACCTGCCTGACCCTGGCTTTTGATGAGGACACATATATCAAAAGCTGCCTGCAATGCAAAGACAGGAAATAAGCGGATATGCTATCAGCACCAGGCTTTGCAATGCTCTTTAGTGTCTGGCTGTGTCCCAACCATCAATACAGAGACTCGCAGGGTTTTAGCCTATAATCCTCTATTCCCCTGTCTGTGACTCTAATCTCTTGATCCTCCGTTCTCCTCCAGCCTGTAGCTTGACCAACAAAACACAGATCTGAAGTTCTGCTTATCAGAGACCAACCATGTCATCTTCCTGTGGAAAATGGGAGCTGGGAAGAGAGGGGTAGTCATCGGAGCCAAGAGCTGAGAGTAGGCTAGAGAAGGGAACAGGAGAGGGCGTGAGCAAGCACACAGAGAAATCGTTTATGACAAGACTGAAAACAGCTCGCCTTTTAAGAACATTTTTTCCGATTTTACAGTATCATTCTTGTCTTTTTTTGTGTGTATAATTCTAGCCTCGGGTATAAAACAGAATTGTCTAGCTAATGCATCGCACAAAACATGTACAAATGAGCGTAGCAAGAGACCGACTGCAGGCACCAAGGGAACGTTCACGTCTGCCTACGAGCATGCGACCCGGAGCCTGTGAAACGACTGCCGTCATTCCACGTTGGAGAGGTGGGGCTGTCTTCTGCAGGGCAGATTTGAAGCTTTGCAGCGAATCTGTTGGAACAAAGGACGCAGATCTACAAGGGAAAGAGGCGCTCGGGAGAAAGCTGCACGAACCACGTGCAGGCCTGCGGACGTGTGAGTTGGGGGAATGTTGTTCCAGGGGCAGCCCCGAACCACGCACACAGATCTGAAAAGACTTACCTTGTTAACATCAGCTTGAGCATAGGCTGCAACCCTGCAGAGGGAGATTATTTTCTTAGGAAGTCCGTGGGGAATGAAAGGGAGCCCAAATGAAGTCAGAGCAAGATGAAAAGCTTGACACAGAGGCATTATTAGGAATATGCTGGCATAAATGAGTAGGGGAAGAGGGAGGGAAGTAATGCCATGTCAGAGCAAAGAGTGAGGACAGAAGCCATTCTGGCTTGTCCCAACCTGGATTCCTGACCAAGGCAAGTTTGTTTAACAGAGCAGAAAGGAGCCATGGCACAGAGGGGTTAAAAGATTACTCGTCCTGGGAGAGCTGAATTAGCCACATATCTGAGAACTAACTTCTCCCAGACCCTGACTTGTTTTTCTCCTTAAACATCTCCTGCTGCTATTTTTAGCAGAGAATTTTCTCAGCCAAATGCTCCCAGTTGAGTCCTGGTCAGAGGCCCTTTTCCCAGCGACATGGGCCCAGCAGCAGGAGGGTTGCTGCTCTGTATGGAAGATCGTTCCTGGCTACGCGCTGGTCCCCAGCTCAGCTTAGCTCTGATTCAGTGTCCTGCTGGTTTGGGGGTTTACATGTCCACACTGCCAGGTCTCTCCTGAGGAACAATCCCACCACTGGTCTGGTGCAGACACATTAAATGCCCCCACAGACCCTAAAAGCCAGGGGAGGCTGCAGTCTGGTCTGCAATTTCAGAAGCAGCTGAAGAAGGGGGGGGGCTCAACTTGATAACCACCTTGCAGGCTTTTTAGGAGTATGAATGGCAAAAAAGGTGGGAAGGAGATATAAAGAAATGATTAGGCTGACATTAATAACAGGATCTGCTTCTCAGCACTAAAATCTATTTGGATTCATTCCAGTTCCTCCAAGGGAAGCCACGGAAGCCTTTATTGTTCATAAAAGTTGCAACTAAAATCGGACTGTGTAAAAGCGTAAGGAAATACCTCTCAAGAGGACAACCCTGCTTTGGCTGCTGGAAACAAATGAGGTAACTCCCTTCCTCTTCTCTGGTTCTCTCAGGGCCCTTATTCCTCCTTAGCCAAAATGCCAACCTGTCCATCAATCCATGCCTCCCCTGCCTCCTCACTGCTCAGCCTCCAGCACACAGCAATGCGTCAGGGAACGTCTGGGGCGGTTCATGGGGAAGCAAGGCTTGTAACTTCTTTTATCTACAGCTTGATTTACTACCTGCCTGCCAGAGATGGGCATGCAAATCCAAAGGCCAGATCAGGGCAGATAGATGGGCAAATCTGAGTAAAATGGGAATGAACCCCTGGCTTGTGGGTGCTAACGTGCAGTTAAAGCTGGGGGTCCTGGGAGGATGGAGAGCCCTGGCTCCTGTGAATGAAGCGTGGGGAAGGCTGTGGTCCAGCGCTGGAAAGCAGCGGCGGTCGGCTGGTGACAGCAGAGCCGGAGTCAAGAAGGTCCCACTAACAATGGCCCCTTCTCGGTCAGTGTATCTGGTGCCTGTGTGTCTTGGAGTCACGTCAGCGAAGCAAACAGATTGGGAACATATTTGTACTCCCCACAGCAGTACAAAAGCCAACCCAGACAGAGGAGAGCAAGCTGGGCTCTTTTCTGCTCCTTGCCTGAGTGCCAAGTTTCCAGCTCTGCTTGAAACCTGTGGCCGAGCCCTGCTTTGGCAGGGGTGAAGGGAGAGGACAGGCAGGGTGGGGAAATACTCCGCTTTCAGCTCATCCTTGCAGAAGTTGGCAGCTGGCTACAGGAGAGGGGAGCCAGGCTGAACTCAACCGCATACCTCTGAAGGCCCCCCCGAGAGATTAAATCTGGCACCGAGCGGCTTTGCCCCCTCTCCCCAGCTACGCCTCCGCAAACGGGGCCGAGAACAGCAGTCACCTGGACGGCCCACAGATGCTGCACGAGGGTTCGTCCCAGCGGCAAGCGCTACCTTCAGAAAGCTTCCTCGAGCCCAGCAGGAATCCCAGGAGCCCAGGATTTCTCTCTTGACCTTGATGTACGCATTCCAACACATGGGCACTTAACCTTTGAGGCTCCTTTGAAAATCCCAGCGACAGCGTTTTACGGATGAGCATGTTTCCCCTAACATCTGCCCCCTGTATCAGATGCTGCCAGAGCCTCTCTCTCTCTCCTGGCTCTGCTCCCAGCCAAAGGACAGACAATAGGCATTTGAATGCAGTCTCCGCTTCCCCTCCCAAACAGCCCGCGGGAGATGGCACATCAGAGCCAAGACAGCGCTGACAGCACAGCTTGCCAGCCAGCGACAAGTCTCTCTAGATCATGGCCTGCCTCTTCTTTCCCTCCCAGTGTAGCTGAACCTCTGGCACGCAGGCCAGCTCTGCTGGGCAAACCCTGGCAGCATCCAGCTAGCCAAATGGAGGAAGTCCTTCCTCAGCGGAGCCAGCCTGATCCCTCTCCTAATGCTGCCAAAATCAACTGACCTCCTGGATTCCCATCCCTGCTGGCCAGAGCTCTGGTTAAAGGACCTCTCCTCTACCTCTCTGCTGTGCCAGCTCACCTGGAAACACACGGGCCACCTCTCGGACTTCCCCTTGCTCACTCTTAATAGCATCTATCTGCAATTAACTGGTCCAAGCAGTGCCTGGGGCAGAGAGAGGAGCAGTTCCACCTGCAGGAGGTTCGGCAAGGGTTCAGCGAGAGCTGGCTTGGATTCTCCTGAAGAACCATTGTTCCATCTTTCTAGAAATAGCTCTGCTTCTCGCATCCTGGAGCTGTTCAGCCTGTTTGGCACAGTTTCTGCTGTTTCAGAGACAACAACAGAGAGTGAGAAAAACCTGTCTAGACACCGTTTACCTTCCATTGACTCCCATTGCCACATCAAAGCACCACTTCAAACAAACCTGCAAACTGGCCAAGCAATAACCCCCAGCTCTCCTGTGCCTGCTCCAGCCAGAGGCAGTCAGACCCATCCCACATGCTTCAGAGTTCATCTTTAATCCAGGCCTTTCTGACAACAGGGAGAGAGGTAGGATGAAAAAAATCTTATTACAGGAACATCAACAGAAGTTACCTGGCCTCAGACTACTCAAGCAGGGGCTAAGTCCTTTCTGCCCAGCATCCAGGTACAAGCAGAAATCTTACAGGCAATCTGCAATCCTCCAGCCCCTTTGGAAAGCAGCCACATGAGGCAGTTCCCTCTGCAGCCAGATGCTGGATCCCTTACCTTTCCAAAGCCATGCGCACGAACGCTGAGCAAGTTTTGCCTACAACCCAGAAATCAAAGAATATCTTCCTATGGCGCCCGAGGAAATGGAGGTCACCAAGAGCTACAAGCAGCTTGTCCACCGTGAGGCATCAAGTCACTATCAGAGCAGGACAAAGTCACAGGAGCTCCTGTAAATGCTGGAGATACCTTGAGACCAAGGGAGCTGGAGAGTGGTTTGGGTCACCTGAGCACAAGTTACTCGAAGAGACTGCTTTGGGGAAGCACGCAGCACTAGCATCAAGCACTGACCCCACGCAGCCACCACAGGAGCAACATCTAGCTCATTATTTGAATAAGGGTCCTTTGGAATACCTTCTGTGTGAGAGACAGCTAAGAAACTCCAGTCTGACTTTATTCTGTCTGGGGCAGAAACACCCTTTATTTAGCAAACTGCTGCTAACAGCTCTGTCTCATTAGTCAGTGTTTAGGGAACCAGGCTGCAATTGTTCTGAAGTCTGGCATTGCAGAAAGAGCCTTGATAATGAGGTCTACAGGAGACAATTCCTCCTGAGGGGCCCACAATGACCTAGAAATCCTACTTAATTCCCTGTCAGTGAAAAGTGCTGAGTAACAGCGAGGTGCGGAGGCTCTGGGGGCCGATTCGGGAGGGAGGGAGGCTGCAGCCTCTGTTTGCACTTTGGGCTCTGATGCAAGAGCCCTAGGGTGGAAAAGCCAGGACCGCTCGGGTACGCAGCAGCTCCCCAAATGAAGCAGAGGGAAGGCTTGCCGGGCAGATAGACAGGGGGTTTGTGATGGGAAGGTTTGTAGCCTCATCTGTAAAAGACTAGCCACCGGGTAGAGCATGCAGAGTGCTGGGAGCAGACGTCTCTAACACAGTGGTAGAGGCAGGAGTAGGCGCTTGGAGCCAGCCAGGGCTCCTCTGAAGCCCCCTCAACAGCAGCCCCTGGACGCGGTCTTCTCAGTCCAGCAGGCACTGTCTCCTCCGGACCATGCTCGCTCACAAACTGTGCCAAAACCTTGCCCCTGCAGTCACGCAGGGGCTGTCTCCTCGCAGGCGGCCACGGGATGAGCAAGGCTCTCTGTGGCGTGCGTGCCCCGGAGGCGCTGCAGAGCTTTCGACGTGTTCTGCCCCAACCACTTCTCCTCGTTTCCTTGGAGGGCAAGGCAGCAGGCTGGCGCAGGCTACTCTCAAGTGGTTTGGTTTTTGACAGGCAGCATGTGTACCATGGTTAGCAGCCTCTGGGCTGGGTAACCCTGAGCCAGCTAGGCCAGAAGACGAGGCAGAGGGACTCAGCTGGAATGTGGGCTGGATACAGCTGACCTTAAAGACCACCCCCAATAAAGCCCCCTACAGGCATGTGCTTGCCACCTGTTTCAGCCAGCAGACAAGGGACTAAACCAGGAATTTTGGAGCTGAATGCACGGTCTGTTAAAGGTCTGAAGACTCCCACCCACGTGAAGCTGTCGCCGATGTGCGCGCCCGTACAGCTCCTTGCAGAGGAATGCATCTTTGCCCATCGTGTGCAAGACTGCTACTCCCATATCTTACAGGTCTTTTCCAACCTAAACGGTTCTATGATTCTATACTGCAAATGCAGCCCTGTTTAAAGCACAGCTCAAATCCGCAAAGGACTGCTGTAAAAAAAGAAATGTGGAAATGAAATCACCAGCCGAAACAGTGTCTAGAGGTAACTCAAGCCAAGTCCCTCGAATGTCAGCACCAGAAGGAGGGCTCAGAAATGGAGAACGTCGCTCGCTCTGCACCAGCTCTGCTGGCACAGACAGAGGAGCTGCCTCGGAGACATGAGGAAAAGACATATGCTGAGAAAGGAAGGACCAGCTTTATTTTACCAGCCTGTGTTCCCACCAGAGATGTGCTTTAAAGACTGCCTTGCAAAGTAGGAATTAAATCCAAAGGTGCCTATGCATCTTCCTTGCTGTCATCCCCTTATCAGTTATCTCCAGCCTGCTCTGAGCCAGAAGATGAAAGGATCGTAACACCACTTATTTTCCCACTTAAGAACACGCTTAACAGCTTGCTGTTAAAGAGGAGGACACTCGAGCCTCGGGAAGCAGCTGTAAATTCTGCAAATGGGCTCCCTCGCATTTCTTTGAAGGAGCTATTGCCTCTCAATGAGGGACACCGATACAAAAAGGAAACCAGGGAGGGAGGAAA
The DNA here is from genome assembly GCA_018403395.1 of Gorsachius goisagi. NCBI lineage: Eukaryota > Metazoa > Chordata > Aves > Pelecaniformes > Ardeidae > Gorsachius > Gorsachius goisagi. Next base: position 32,206 of record BOSO01025516.1, on the reverse strand, counting down.
AGAGGGAAGGCTTTGTGGCAAAGAAAGCCTTTGCCTCCCTTCCAGAAGGTGAAGCTGTGAGATGCATGACGTGTGTTTCAGAAGTGACTGAGGATGAGCCAGGATTCGAAAAGCTCTTGGGAAATATTTAAGCAGCCAGAGTTACGACATGCTTGTCGCTAGAGCACAAGAAGCTCCAAAAACACGCGCTCTCCTCGAGACTGCACGGCGGTGCAGCCCAGAAGGTTAGGGATCCCCTCACATGCCACAGGCAGGACTGCACCCTGCAACCCGGCTCCAACAGCGGGGGCCAGGCCACTGCACGTCCTCTGTGCTTCTCCCCCCAGAGCCTCGGAATCTGACCCCCATCTCGCCTCGTCGCAGAGCCGCTTGCTATCACGGTGAACCTGAATTCAGCTTGCCTTTGCCATTTAATAGCTGAGTCAAACTGTCAAAGGGGCCAAAAAGGATCTGTTCCAAATATTTGCAAAAAGAGGAGGATCGCGGAGCCCGCAGCAGAACACCAGGAGCCTCCCCAGGCAAGAACAATTGCCGCTGTTGACCAACAGCGGGCTGCTGGTGGGCGATGAGCACGCCTGGGCGCAACGTCGGGGAAAAAGCCCTCCCATGCTCACAGAGCAGCACGAATGAGCGGGAATCCGGAGTCCCCTCCGTCCCCTGGCAAAGCTGCAGTGACCCAGTGCTGCGGATGGATCAGCCCCGATCGCAGCTCAGCTGTTGACTTTGGAGAACTCAAGGCACAGTTGGCAACTGGGAGAGGGGAGCACCCAAGCGCCTTAGAAGCTGCTGCCAGCCCAAAGGCAGACTTCAAAGGGCTTATCTTGCCCTGCTGTGTGGGAGAGCACGCAGTGCCTGCGGGCGAGGACAGCTGTGTGTTGGCCAGGCCCACCAGAGGACTTCTGATGGAAGAAGAAATAAGTTAGCACCTGGTTTAACCTCCCCTCCAGCACGCATAAGGCAGCTTTGGCAGGCAGAGCTCCGCACTGCCCTGTTACTTCTGGGATGTTGAAAACTGGCCAAAACAAAGAGAAAACACCAGATACATGAGGATGCTTTACCAACTCAAATAGCCGGTTCTGCTTGAGGGAGAGCCCATGAGACTCAGGAGGCGATGAGAAGGCACTCTGCCTTTCATCTCCAGATCGCCAGTTCAGAGGCAACGCCATCAGCACTGACCAAGCTGTAGCCAACTAATAGCTATTTGCTCATGCACAAGGAATGAGATAAGCCATTGCCTCCTCGCTCCCTGAGAAATCAGACCAGCCCCATCGATGTACATTATGTGCAATCTCAGCAGAGTAGCCAAGACCAAAGAGGGAAACGAACCGGCGCCTCCTCTGCTATAGGACCTACTAGATCAACGAGGAGATCCACGGTGGTTGAAGCTAACCTGTTTCAATGGCACGTGTATCCAGTCCTGTTAGCAAAGCACGGATCGTTCACATTAACAGGGGGTTGTGTATCGCTCCTTCCACCTTGGTTGGTCCTATCTAAACACCTCAACCCGCTCTTCCAAGGATGGGGTGCTCCCACCGGCTGGGGAAGTCAGGGCGGGTCCAGAGGTAGAAGTCACTGTCATACACAAATCTGGGACTCACCCTTCTAAGGTACGTTACTGATGCAGAGGACCTCGCTACTACAGAGCGGATGTTTTCCAGGCTCTAAAAATAACTAACTCCAAACAACGTGGCGGGTATGAAAAAATATTTATCTTTGGGCTTTTGCAGAGATCAATGCGGAAGAAAAAGATTAAAGCAAAGATTTAAGTGTGTATTAAAAATAGCTGTTGATAAGATGCTTTGAGGGGATAAAAGCTATTTTACAGAAGCAGCGAGAACTGCAGGACTTTGCAACACCTTCCCTGCCGTCAACTGTGTAAGCTCCCGGAAATCATTGAAGAGCGCGTTAGCAGCCGGAGCACCTCGGGAGGAAGTCCATTAGCAGGCAGCAATCTCCTTAATGGATCCTCAGGGTACATGGTAGAAGCTGCCTTGCCTTATGGACACTCGGTTCTCTCCACTGCTGTGATTCAAGGGCTGATCATGCAGCCGTTATCATCCAATACACTAAGGAAAGCTCCTCGTCTTTTTTGGCAGCCCAATACCGCAATGACTTAGTCTTTTGCGTAGCTTTCATTGAGTGAGGACACAAATGGGTATAGTTTTTTTCTTATTCTTTTTTTTTTTTTCTGACAGCACCTAGCGAAGACAGACACCGATCCATCCACAGGAGCCGTACCTGCTACTGTAATGCAGGTAAAAGCAGTAACATCCACCAAGGCCTTTGTTTTCCAAGGGTAGCATCCTAGCAAAACAAAAACATTGCAAATCTTGGCCTAAAAGATCAAGCAGAGCCTTGCACGTTTACGTGCAGACGAAAATCATTAAGTCCTCAACTGTGCAACCGACTCCACTCGCGCAGGCTTGAGAGGGCACGTGGCCACCCCGGAGAGATGTGAAGTGGCAGGAACCTTTCTACTGGGAATGAAAAGCAGGGCTGTGGTGCAGAGCACTGCTGGCCCTGTTAAAAGGTACGCTTGGTTTCCCAAAACCACTCTCTTTGATGGCACTATTTGCCAGTCTGATCCATTATTGCTAAAGAAACAAAAGTTCTGGCTCGCTTTGGATACGTAGAATATTATGGGCTCCTTCAGCAGCCATTGAAGGACTTCATGGTTATACACCTAGAGACATACTGGACAAGACTATCAAAAACGGCAAGAGAAAAGTGTCCCAATTTACATCCTATCTATAAAAAGCTGGCCACATCGATAAGGAATTGCCCCAAAGTTTATTAAGGTGGGGATTTTCAGAAGGGGTCACAGGCATTAGAAACACAACCTAGTAATGGGAACAAATCCCCTTGGCTTTCAGTGGATTTCTCCAGCTCAGCAGAAAATCTTACCTAGGCTACTGGAATGTATTTTTAATAGCGCGGTTAAAAATCCTGAAATACTGCCGAACATTGCTAACTGCTACCTTTTAGCTACGTGCCCGAGATATAGTAAGTCCCTGGCACACTGCAGTTTTAAAGCTCGATGTCTTCAAATGAGCCAACTGTGCCCAAATGAATTAAGAGGACTCTTAAAAACCTGCTGATCATACATTTGTGTTGGAATAATCAGGTACGTTGATGGGAGTAGGTTAGAGAGTGTGTTCTGGCTTTAACTCTGAAATCCCTGGGATTTATGACTTAAAAAAAAAAAAAGAAAACCTTGAGCATTATCTGAACACAATTTAATTTCATCTACTTCATCTATTGCTGTGCTGAAACCTTCATTTCCCCTTGTAACTGACTCTGTTAAGCCCTGTGCTCCATCCCATGAGGGCCACTACAGAACCCGATACATTATATTATTTATACTGACAAGTGATTCTTGCATGACAGAACAATTCCCATTAATTTTTTGAGCTTATCTCAAGTACCTGTGGGCTGTCAGGTTACAGCATGTATGTGGCTGGTTTTTCTTTTTAATTAGCTAATGCCAGCCCAGTGTTGACTGGACTCCCATTTGATGGCTCTCAGCAGTCTACTGGTGAGCTCATGGGAATCCTACCCAACTGTGCTCTCAGGAGCACGGGAAATTGCAGAGTGGGGTGTTTTGGGGTTGTTTTTTTTTTTGGCCAACTCCCATTTATAAATTTTGCTTCTGCATCTGCTGCTCTTCTCTCTGCCAGTTGTCTGCTTTGGAACATGCACCAAAAGCAATTTGCTTCGATACCCAATGCAGCAGAGAAGGAGCTTTGACAAGCAAGACACTTAAGAACTGCAACACCTTCTCTAGACCTCCCTACTTCTCCCATATTAGTGGGGTTTTTTTCTAAGAAATTTGGAGGGCCTGGCTTAAGATGCTGCTCTGATAAGAACGGGGCAGCAGCTCAGTTATGCAGCTGTCTTGGTTTTGCACTTCCAAGCCGTGCGTCCGACAGCTGAACTGGGCAGGAGTCGCACAAAGCTTTCTTACAGTGTGAAATGCAATCAAAGGGAGCGGCTGCTGAGGGAGAGGTGATAACAGAACCTCAGCCAGCCATTCCTGTGCAGGAAGCATCTTTAATATACCCCTCCCTCGATGTCTGTCCCCAGAGGGAGCCTGCTTGACCTCCACTTATCTAAAATGAGAAGCAGAAGTTGGTGAGGAGTCGGTGATCCTTGAGACCAATGCTCTGGCAAAGCCCACGGAGCGCCTTGCTGTCCTGCTCCCCACAGATGTGCTCTTTTGCTGGTAAGTCTCTAGAGAAAAAGAATCAAACTCTCCAAACAATACCTCTAATCCCAAGTTAATATTGAGGGTGTTAGCACTCTGAAGGGTCATAAGCAAACAGAGACTTGAGCTTTCCAGCCAAAAAAAGTCCAGTTTTTCTGTTATTGTTTATTTTTCTGAAACTGAAAACTCTTGTTTCCAGCATGGGAGTTTGAGAACTGCAACCCAGCAGGTACCACCTCTGCCCCAAGCGCGGCTATTGACAGAACCGTACCCAAACAGCAATCCAGCCCCTTTGGGTGAAAATTAAGACCGTGTCCAGAACACTCATTAGTGCAATTAAAGCCATTAACTGGTTCTTAGGCCATGTCCTGACTCAGCAGCGAAGGAATGGGTTTTGCTGCATGGTACACACCCTTACTCCTCCCCTACATGGAACTGACGTTTAGCGGTTGCATTGGGTTTTGACCCCATATCTCATAAAAACATGATACGCCCTAGGGGTTCAGAGGGAAAGCAAAACAGGCCCTTATCAATTGGAAAAGGATGGTGCAGTTCACATTCCAGTTGATGGAGAAGCCAGATTGAGAATGTAATTATCCTAATTAATTTTATATCTTGAATTCATCTCTTTTTATATAAACAGCGGTTTCAAAGCGGGCCACCAGCCTTTCTGCGTAGAGCAGTTGTTTTATCTTGTAGAGGGGCACATTATGCAGAAAAGGACTCTTGAGGACTCGGGATCCTGTTGGCCTGTGGAAATCTTTCCCCTTGCTAACTCCCTCCCACCACTTCAGGCCTGCTTGGGAAGGAGTTCACGAACCTTCTCCGGATCATCAGGGCTTGATGCAATCAACTGTGAAGCATTAGCTCTAAATATACAACTGGGAGGCCAGCTCTGCTGCAACACAGGAACACTCATCGCAAAGGATGATAAAAGCAGCAACTGCAATTTGCAAGAGAAACTTAAATAAAAAATCATAAAAAATCCAAGTAAGCTGCAAGGAAAGCAGGAGCCTGTTGGGGCTAACCAATGTTTGACCCTTTGGAGATGGCTAAAGTTAGGGGCAAACTGGCAGGAGGCTCAGAAACCAGGTCCACCCACGGCCAGTATGTAGAGCAGCTTTTGCCCTTGTTTGTGAAGCCAAATGCAGAAGCTCATTCTGCTTTATTTACTTGTTTAGGTGATTTTTGGCAACTCACCATGTGTTCCTGGTGCAAATCCTCAGTGTGTGGACAGATAATTGAAAAAACACTTGCAGCAGGCCAAGAGGCCCAGAATTCAACTTGTACAAGGAAAATAAACAGGTCAGTAAAAGAACCTAAGTTCACGACCAGAGCAACATCTCAGTCCGCAGTTCTTTCTCCTCACTAAAAAACCCCCACATTTTACTCCTTGGATCTACTTGTCAGTAACCAAGTAATTCCCAGAAGCATTCGGAGCAAGAGGGAATGTGCTGGTGTCACGTTCTTTGTCAACAGCTGTAAAGTAGATGTGGATCCAACTCCCCTTTGGTAGTGATGCCAGATATTGCTTACCCAAATAGGAACACCAAGCCCTTCCTAAGAATTTTTTTGAAGATGTTATTAAGCGTCTGATTTTGGCACGGCTCTCAAAGCTGTTTGTCCTGATTTTTTACTGCCTGTTGAAAAGAAAGCAATACTGCAAATACTTCCCATCAGAAAATACCAACAAGCAACTTATCATAACTGCGACAGAGCTAACAACATTTCCACTGAGTGGTTTTTGGCACTGACAGCTGACTCGGAACAGTTGTTGGTGGCTGGGACAGATGGACTTCATATATATATAAAATAGGGGGGGGGGGGGGGAATGAGAACTTCTACTCCATAGAGTTTGAAAAGCCCTTTGCAAAATCCAATGTTATTCCCAAAACCTCAGAATTAAATCAAGAGCAGATTTGAATACACTGAGCCTTAAAACTGAAATGTGCCAGGGGCTTGTCAGATCTCCTCATCAAGGACTATAAGGTGTCCACATGTTTTATTTTCAGGGGGAAATACCTGAGAGCTTTGGGAAGGGCACCACAGCTCTGCCCTCAGTCCAATATGTGAAATCCTCAAAATCTGAATGTTTGTTTCCATGGGGAAGCTTGCAGCAGAGGCCTTAAGGTAGGACATGACAACATCAACGTCAGCCGTAAGTAGTCAGTTGGCATCGAACTCATCTTTATGGTCTCACTCCTATCCCACTACCCAGCACCAACCCTGCAGGCTTCAGTACATGTTTAATTTCATGAACTGCCGTCGGCATAGCCTTAACTTAGCGGGATGCCCCTGGTATGTAAAGTCAAGTGTACCAGAACAAACTTTTTTTATTCTCAGCCTCACTTCTGCCCACTTTCCTGGCCTTATGACCCCAAATTTGAAAACGGCTGGAAATCACTACAGGATGAGGCACTTTGATTTGGCCAGAACTCATTGTATTTAAACCAAGGGCAAATCCTGTTACCGCTTGATTTACTCACCAGAATAAGTGTTCTCAGGCAGAGGTGGGAAACTAGTGGTGTTTGGCTGGTTTTTAGCAACTTTTATCTGTCTAAAATAATGCAGACGTTCAATTCCAGTCTTGCTGTCTTTTAGGCCAGATTCAACAGGACACTTGGGCACTGCTTGCCTAACGGAGGAAGGAGGTGGGGTACCTATCTACCTTGCAGCCACGCTGTAAGGAAAAGTTGCAGTAAGTCTGTCATTTTTTCTCATTCAAAGGGAGAATCCGAATCCAGAGTTAGCACCTGGAACGCGACTACGTGATGCTCCCAGACCAGGCACTCCCAATTTCTCCCACTGAAACTGTTTCTGCTACAAACCACAGTAAAAGCAAGTGAACGACGGGCCCTGGAGCGTGCGACCACTGTCTCCTCATCGCAGAAGTGTGTCAGCGTCATCTCCTCACCCCCTCCACTTGCTTTCTTTGGTAAAGAGTGCCCAAATCTCACTTTACTCAAGGCCCAAGAGGCTCTGCAAGTTCTGCCAAGTCAGCTGTTTTGTCCTTAGATAAACTGAGACGTTTCAATACACTTCAGTCTGGAGTTGACCCACACCAGTTATTTGTGTGTCTGTACATGTGAATGCATGCACAACCCCGGGTATTTTAGTAATCAGTTGCTGGTTGTCACCCTAACCCCTCTCCATCCCATTTTCTCCTTCTGCCGTCTGGGCGGATTGGGGGAGGGCAAAGCAAGCCCACCGGCTGCTGTCCCCTTCCTCATCCCCCCCCCCCCCTCCCCACTATTAATAGCCAGACAACAAATGAGCCCAAATTCATTCCTGAGTGGAATTAGCAAATGTTTTTGCAATTAAAACTGCAAACATTCATGCGGGGCCCCTGGAACAATAGGCGCCTGTGCCTGGTCTTGAATAGGCACTAGTGTCCGCCCTGCCTCGCCTGCCGAGGCTGCACATTCCTGGCACCCTCGGGTTTGGGGCTGGTTCCCCCAAGCTCTTGTCCCGGTGTCGTCGTCGTCGTCGTCCCCGTCCCGTTCCCCCCCCCCCCCCCGGTCCTCCCCGCAGCGCCGTGTTCCCGGCGGGGCAGCCGGCGTGTCCCCTGCTGCCAGGGCTGGCCCCATCCCTGCATCCCCGCATCCCTCCCCGGGCCAGGGGCCGGGGCCGCGCATCCCCGCCGGGGCAGGGGCACTGCATTCCCCCCCCCCCTCCCCTGCCCCGGGATCGCGACCGGGGCACCGCATCCCCCCCTTCCCCAGGATCGCAACCGGGGCAGCGCATCCCCCCCTCCCCTTGCTCGGGATCGCAAATGGGGCACCGCATCCCCTCCATCCTCTGCCCCGGGATCGCGACCGGGACACCGCATCCCCCCCATCCTCTGCCCCGGGATCGCGACTAGGGGTCGCGCATCCCCTTCCGCTGCCCCGGGATCGCGACTAGGGGCCGCGCATCCCCTTCCCCTGCCCCGGGATCGCGACTAGGGGCCGCGCATCCCCTTCCCCTGCCCCGGGATCGCGACTAGGGGTCGCGCATCCCCTTCCCCTGCACCGGGATCGCGACTAGGGGTCGCGCATCCCCTTCCCCTGCCCCGGGATCGCGACTAGGGGCCGCGCATCCCCCTCCCCTGCCCCGGGATCGCGACCGGGGCAGCGTATCCCCCCATCCCCTGCCTTGGCATCGCGACCGGGGCCGCGCATCCCCCTCCCCTTCCCCGGGATCGCCACCGGGGCCGCGCCTCCTCCTTTCCCGCCGCCCCGGGGACTTGGCCGGGCGGCCCCAGCGGGCCGGCTCCGGTGGCCGGGACTCACCGAGCAGGGGCAGGAGCAGGAGCGGGAGCGGCGCCGGCGGCCGCAGCGCCATGATGGGGTGTGCGGAGCCGAGCCCGCCGCGCCGAGCCTGCGCACTGCCCGGGCGGCGGCGGGGGCGGCCGGGATGGGGGGGGCCGAGGCGGCGGGGGGGGGGGGCGCGCTCCCGTTGCCGCGGAAACCGGGCGGGGAGGCGCGGATCCCGGCGCCTGGCACGGCGGGGAGGCCGGGAGCGGGACTTGCCCGGGGCGGGACAGACGGACACGGGGCCCGATGCCCCGAAGGGTTCGCCCTGCGGACCGGAGCCCCTCGGTGGGACCGGCTGCCGAGCGCCGCGGAGGGAAATTCACCCGCGAGTGGGGAGCCGGGAAGCCTTCGGCTGGTTTTGAGCCAGCCGAAGCTGGAAGTGAGCTCAAAGTCACCTTCTGGGGTCCCGAAACCCACCCCGGTTCGGCTCTCGAGTGGGTGCTTCCCCCCCCTAAAAAAGAGGAATTGCTTTGTGAGCGTTTTCCCTAAAAAGCAACCTCACGTCAAAATGTGCATTTCACGACAAACTTCTGACCACCTTACAGGAAGCACGAAACGCAACCAACCACCTCTCCAGGAGCTTCCCCGAGCCCTCGCACCATACCAAATTTTTTCAGACGCACCCATGGGCTTAATTTAGCGATTCCGCCCTGAAAAGTGCCTCTGCGCAGAGAGCATCCCGAGCTGCTGCGCGGTCCTCAAAAGTGTCCCAGAACCTTTTTATTTGATTAACAGAAAGAAACAAAAATTATCAGCGCTGGACGCTCGCCCCGAATTTGGTGAGTCGGCCTGGGTTGACGCTGGTCCACGTGTCCCTGCCGGTAGCGTGTGCTGGGGATGTAATTAAGATGCTGTTGAAGATCATCAAGCAGCTGGAACGAAAGCCCAGCTCTCCCCTGTTCTGTAAACCGGCTCGGCAGAGCTGGTAGAAATTAAGGGATGTAAAAACGTATTTAACTTGATAACGTAGCAGATCTAACTCCAGACGCTAATGAGTAGATTTAAAGGGCTGATCTGAGCCTGGTGAAATTAATGCAGAGATTCGCATCGATTCCAATGGCCAGATGGGACATTTCACTGAGGATGAAGGGAAAGGAATCGCCTAATAAGACTATATGGCTTAAAACCTGACTCTGGCAATCTTGGGGTTGGGTGCCTGTTGGGCAGGGAGTCATTTTAACGCAGTCCGTTTGGACCGAAATGACAGGAGATGTAAAACACGGTGGCGTAGGGTATAGTCGGTGATGGAGCGCAATCACCACGGTGTCAGGTTCCTCTTTAATTTCCCACAGCAGCTTGGCCAGGGAGAGTGGAGCTCAGAAAGAGGAAATAAGAAAGGACGGGAGGGTTCCTTACGTGCTTCACCTGGACTTTTAAGTTGTGTTTATGCGGCCAGGTGAAACGTGGATCTGCAAACACTCTGCAGCCATCTGTAGGCTTTCCATCGACTGCTGGCCATGGACCCCGCTGGAAACCTCCTGTCCCCACCAGCCTGGGGAGGAGTCCTGCTGGGAGAGCAGCGGGGGGGACGGCACTGCGGCCGTGCTGGCTTCCCCGGGCCATCTGGGCCGCTCGAAGGGGCGCTGGATCAGTGCTAAGGGGCTCTTCTAAGCCTTGATGTCCCTCTCCAGGCTGCTGGAGCTTAGCCTGGGCACGCACCGAGAGTACGCTGGTGAATAACCAACACAGAGGCTGGGTTTGGAGTCAACCAGCAAAGCTGATATGGCCTCAGTGGATAACACTGGGGCATGAAACCTTGAGCATCGTCTTGTATATACATCCCTGCGTGGGACATACGTCCTGACTGCCTGTCTCGGGCAGATAGGACTCGTGCCAGCTCTCTTTATGGTGCCACCGTGGTTTTATTACAGCACGGTTCTGCCTTTTAATCTGCCATTGCCACCGAGGAGCCATTTGAAACGTGAAACTCAACAAGCAAAAGGAGTCACAATAAATATTTTACAAGAACCATAGCGCCCGTCAAACCAGGGCGGCAAAGCCGCTGCAGTGTAAAACATTGATTTTCACACACAAATGGAGCTCCCTTTTCATTATTTAATGTCGAAACAAGTAACTAGAATGAAATAGGCTCTCAGAGCAGCCCTGCGTGGTGCAGGGATGTGTTCAGGCGTGATGAGGGGCAGCAGAAATCTGCCTCTTCCTATCATTTCTTTGTTCTCTGAAGGCCTTCCCATCCGTGCTCAAAAGGAGAAGAGGAACCTGCAGGGGGAGAGGGAGGGAGCATGTGTCCTGCCAAGGAGCCCTCCTGCGCTCCAGCAAAGGCCCGTGGTGGGGAGCGATGGAGGAGAAAGTGCTGCACGATCCAGCCCGAGCACGAGCGGTGCTGGTGGCAGTGGGGAGGCGCAGGGTGAGGCAGCGGGACCTCGCTCCTGGCACTTGTAATGACCTTGTAAAGGAAGGTGACCGAGGACTAAACTGGAAAAAAAAAAGCACCTTAGGGATTTCTAAAGGTTGTACGGAGCGTGTTGTACACAAAGCGTTTGGGATCCGAGAGCAGCTGAAGGCAACTGGGAGAAAATGGATATCCTTGTGATGCTTGTACTGCCTGGAGGCCCAAACTGAGGTTCCAGCCCTGCTGGGAAGAAGCTGCTCAGACCTGTAATAACAGGCTGTGCCTGTCACGATGAGTTTTCAGTAGTGATACACATGGCAGACAGGAATGTGATTATCTGAGGCACCGGGGCTCCAAGGACTCTGCCAAGGAGCTGTGACAAACCTCGCCTGCGGAGGAGCAGCCTGTCTGAGCCCTCAGGGCTGTCCATCTGGACCTGTCCCGACCATTAGGCTCGCTCCAGACCTCTTTAGCTCTGAGGCTGTGATTATGGCAGGCTGGGCTGCTCTCCTGTGAAGGAGGAGACGCCGCAGCCGGCGCAAGAGTTTGGCTGCTCTTGGAGCCAATTGCGCGAAACTTCTTGCGAGAAACTTCTTTACGCCTAAGAGGAGGGCTGTGGGCCACCGTGTTAGCTCAGGGGGGCCAATGCCAGCAGGCAAGGGTTTGCTAGGTGGGCTGAAGTGTCTCCAGAGCCACGCTCGGGTGGGCGGGAGGCCAGGGCGTTCGCGTGGAGCTCTGTCCCAGCCCTGGCTGAGCGAGGCCGTTTCCCTTCCTAGAGGCTGGACAGGAGCTCTCGATCTACCTGGCGAGGATGTTTGGAAGCAAAGTCCTGGCTTGTCTTGACGAGTTTCTAGAATGGCTTTAGGCTCTGCAGGTAAAAACATACTCTCTTATTTATGCTTTTGAGCTGAGGTTCTCAAGGCGCTTTGCAGCCGTGCCATTCACCCAAGATCATTCTCAGAGCTCTGGGAATAAATGCAGGTTACCTGGCCTGCGTCCCTCCCTCCTCCGCGCTGCCAGGGCACCTTTCTATGGATGCACTCACGCTGCAGTGCCTCTCGCTCCTAGCTGAAGGCAGCAGCATCTCTTTTTTTGTCTGCTGTAGCCTAGACAAGTCGTTGATTCCCTGGTGTCACAGACCATGACCCCACTCCTACACCAGTCCCATCATTTTTCCCTAGTTCATCGCTCAGGCATATGCTCGTCTATTTTGAATCATTTCTATGTGTGAGGCTGAGTCGCTCCTAATCTCGTCTCCCTTCCCTGGGCGTCAGTCACACTGGCATGTGCCTTTTCCCTGTCTGCCTCCCTCTGTTTATGGACTGTGGGTATTTTTAACTCCACCCTCTAATTAGAGGTAGTTTTCTCCGGATATTTTGCGCACGAGGGCTCTCACGTCTGTGGCCAGCAGGGCAGGCGCTAAGCGCTGGGGACTGGCCGCACGCAGAAACCTTCCTGCTAAATAAATACGCTGCCCTTCACCTCCCAGCAGCACGTTTCTGGGAGAGCGGGATGGGGGTGGGGGGAAGGCTCACATTCCTCGGGGGTCTGTCCGCAGCAGCGTGGTGGGCTATCAGCTATATGGAGGAGCCAGGCAGCACCCTGGGAGGTGGCCACCGCTGCCTTCTCGTCCTGCAGCCCGCTGCCCGTGGCTGCACGCGGATCCATCCGGCTGCCTCCAAGCTCATGGCCCTGAGCAGTCTGTGCGTCCCTGGGGATCCCCGAGTCGACCCTGTCCTGGTGGTCCAGGGATGGAGAAGAGCATGATAGTAATGAGACCAGGTTCTCCAACTAGGAAACTGGCTTTCCAGCACCGCGCCGCCCAAGCATCGCTGCCTACCTGGCTCTCAGCATCCTCCTAAGCCGCGGCCAGGATGGGAGCTGGGATGGGAGCTGGGATCCCACCAGCAGCCCCGGCGCAGCACGGGAGCCATCGCGGGGGCTTGGTGCATGCGGTCCTTTTCTCTCCCTGACGAACAAACAGCATCTGGCTGACCCATTAGGCAGCAAGCACCCCTCGGGCTGCCTGCATCGTGCTGCAGATTTCCTTTAGCTCTGTTCACAGCCAAGTCCTCTCTCTCCTGCCTCATCCCCCAGCAAACTGGAGCTGCAGATTACAAGGCCAGCTGGTCATTATCACGTTACACTGCTCTCTTCCCTTGCCAAGGCGAGCCTGGGAGATGGCATCAACTCGCAGAGCGGCAGGTTGGGCGCTCAGGCTGGTGACCCAGCTCCGCTCTTAACGCTGCCGGACGCCGCCGCGCTGGCAATAGCAAACGCCGCTTCCCCCAGGCCGGGGCTGCGTGGAGGAGATCGATGCTGCTCCCTTTTCCTCTGCCTGGGGTGTGGAAGCGAGGTTTGGCTGCCAGCGGGAAGGGGATGCTTCCTCTCCCTCTCCCGATCCCACCTAGACGCTGGTTCACAAACAGGCTGATAACTGCTAGCGATAACGCTCTATCGAATTCATCTCTGCTCTTAGAATCATAGAATCATAGAATCACTTTGGTTGGAAAAGCCCTTTAAGATCATCAAGTCCAACATTTCACCTAACCCTGCCATCCCACCACTAAACCCTGTACCTAAGCACCTCATCCATCCTTCTTTTAAATACCTCCAGGGATGAGGACTCTCTTGCAAGAAGCCAAAGAAAGAAAAGACATCTGCGTAAGGGGTGAGGATGTCCTGCAAAGCTTGGGGCTCCTGCAGTCCTGATCTCATGCTCGGGCTGCTGATACCCTGGGGCTGCAGGTTCCTCAGCATGGTGACAGGAGGGCAGTCGTGCCTCCAAACCCACACCGTGCGGGTAAGAACAGCCTGCTCTTGCAGTGCCCCTTGCTGCCTTCCAACAAACCTATCCCCCTGGAGCCACCTTCGCTGGCTCTCTTCCTGAGTCACTGTTTATCCTGGCTCCGAGGGCTCCTGCTGGTGTGGCGGAGCGCTCTTGTCTGCGAGCTGACTTTTCCGAACTCCCCAAGATTGTTTTGACATGCTTGACTAGCAGCCGATGTGTCAGCCAAGGGTCTCCCACCACCCAGGCAGCCCCTCACTTGCCAACCAACACATGCCCTGGGGGCGAGCCATTAGCCGTGCAAACCCACCCCCCCCCCCCAACGCCTATCGCACTGCTTTGCTGTTTAATTAAAGTGTTTTGGGTTCCACCATCCCAGCGCCCTTCTGCACGTCTCCAGCAGGCAGTGCTAGGCTCCCCAGGCCAAAGCCGCCTTTGATGGCTCCTGATGACTCCCGTGGAAATCAGCGCTGCGTCGGGCTCTGGGTTGGCAGCTGTGCTCAAGTGCAGTAGGTTGCTTGGAAAGGAGGCAGGAATTTGGTTCTTGATCTCTTGGGTACCTCTTAGTTGCTTCATCCCCGGCTGCCTGGGGAGTTAACCAGGTGATGGGATCCCATGCCATGAGATCTGAAGCAGGCAGAGGAGAAGGGCTCATCTCAGGATGTGAGCTGCCCAGGCTGCCTCGGCGGCTGGTAGGAACGGGGATTTCTTGGTCTGAGGCTTGGCTGCATTAGGGCTTTGGGTTTCTGGAGGCCCGTGAGGACAGGGGGGACTTGCTTCGTGCAGCTGAGCGCCGCCCTTCATCCCCTCCCTCCCTGCTGTCCTTGAGCAGCCAGGTACAAAGCGCCTTGCAGTGGAGTGCGGGGCTTGGTTTGGAGGAGGAGCGGGGCCTTAATCTCTGCCAGTTGAGTTGTGCTTGCAAAGACGATTAGACATATGCCAGCTAATTCATAGCAAACAGGATGGAGGGAGAATTTGCCACTTATAAATGGCAGATGAGCAAGCCCATCATTCCTGTCACTCTCGGGTAATACATGCTGACATAAGCCCAGTTTAGCTGCGAGTTTATCATCACTAATCCTGCTGGTCCATGCCTCTGTTCTCCATCCTCCTGGCATCTTTCTCTCCCTTGCTCCTGGTCCTAGCATCTCTGGCCTTTAGGGACAGACAAATTCCCCAGCATCCCCCACCCTTCTCCCCATACGTTAGTGTTAGTTTCTCTTCCAAGGAATGTTCTTCCCTTCTCCTGAAAGTGTCCCCGTGCAAATTAAAGCCACAGGGAAATCTTGTCATCCCAGGGATTTGGATAGACAACTTCCCCACCCTGCTGTCGCTCTTGTCACCTCTATTTGCCTATCTGGTCCCCTTGGTGCTCCTGCTCCACATGATGAAGCATTGCCCGGGTCCCTTCCAGGTGGGCTTGGTGCCCTGCCACCGATGTGTCAGCGATGCTCCTGCCAGGACATGGGGTTGGGGACCTCAGACCACGGCCCACACATGGGGTGACCCCACAGGTGCTGGCCCGGGCTCTGCTCAGCTGCGCTCAGCGCTGGAGCCTGCCCAGCGTGGAGTTTATTCAATACTTTTACCTAAACAGACATTCCCGTGGGCTTCTCGCTAACAGCACCACGGGGAGCTTTAGCCTGGAACTGCCCCATGGTTCAGAGAGCCACGTAGCCAACCTAAATGTGTGTGTGTGTGTGGGGGGGGGGGGTTGGAGCCTTCGGGGAGGTGGCGGGGAAGATGCTTGTCCATGCATGAGAGCAATGGCCCCAAAGCTGGACCTGGCTCCCAAGAGCTGTTGGGGCTATAAAGCTGAACGGCAGGGCTGGAGGTCGGTGCTCAGCTCCAGTGGCTCTTTATCTCTGCCCCATCAAAGGACCCTGGGCTCCCTTCGGAGCTGCAAGTCCTGCCAGGATGCAAACCCTGCTCCTGATGCTCTGGAGTGTTTCAAGCCCTGCCAGGATGCAAACCCTGCTCCTGATGCTCTGGAGTGCTGCAAGTCCTACCGGGATCCAAACCCTGCTCCTGATACCCCTGCGTGGGTGCTATGGGCTGGCAACCAGAGCCAGGCCAGCTACATTTTCCTGGAAATTCTGCTGGTTTTCCTTCACCGTGATGATACAAGTGTCCTGGCTGTCCTCGTTTGACTGATCCACCCACACAGAATATTGTGGCTTTTCCTCGTGGTAGGATCAGATGCCGAAGAAACCTTGCCCTGCGACGCTTCCCCGCATCCCGCATGCGAGCCGCGTGTCCGGCCTGACCCTCATCCCTGGGAGCAGATCTGGGGAAAGGAGGTCAGAGACAGGAATTCCATGAACCAAAACCCAGGTCAGGGCACGTATCCGCACCTGGGGCAGGGTGAGTTGTGGAGTGACAGGAGGTGCTTGCAGGCAGTTTGGGGGGGAGAGAAGGGGTCCAAGGCCCCTTGCTAGCCAGCTGAGCGAGAGGAGAGCACCCTTTCCTGGCCCAAAAACCCTCTCTGGAAAGAGGGGCTGTGGGTGCAAAGCCGGGAAGCAGCTCCAGGCCGAATTTCTCCAGCCCAGGAGTTCCCCCTTGTGGCAAGATGCTCCCGGCTCGACTGCTCTGCCCGCAGCCGGGCGCGGAGCCCAGGGGATCCCCGAGCCCCCTCCGAGCAGGGTGGGGGTGCTGGGGGACCCCGACCCGGGGCTGGGGGTGGGCTGAGCCCCCCCACTGCCCCCCGGGCGCTCGGGGGGCCGGCAGCAGCCCCACACCAGTGACTCTCGCAGGCTTCCGACGCGCCACCGGCTGATGAGCAGCACCCATGGGTGTTGGGGCTGGGGGTCCAGGGTGTCTTCATAGAATCGTTTAGGTTGGAAAAGGCCTTTTCGATCATCAAGTCCAGCTGTTAACCTCTCACTGCCATCCCACCACTAAAGCCTGTCCCTGAGCACCACGTCTGCCCCGGCTTTTAAATCCCTCCAGGGATGGGGGCTGGACCCCTTCCCTGGGCAGCCCCTTCTGAGTCTTCCTAAAGTGGCAGGAATGGGCGAGTGGTTACCCGCCTGGCTGCGGGGTTGTCACCCGGGTGGCCACAGGGATGCCCGGCTGGGCTCAGCAGAGCTCTGCATCTCCCCGGGTTTGCCTCCTGCCTGGCAGCGGGCGACGAGCCGCCTTCGGATGCAGGCACCGGGTACCTCTGCCCCCCCATCCCTGAGGGCAGGCTCTGCCCCAACGCCCCCCATCTTTCTGTCTGTGCAGGGATGCCGTGGCGCAGACCTGCTCTGCACCCAGTTTAGGGTGGGTAACCCCGACATTGACAGCTGTGATGGGGGGGTCACAGCAGGGCTGCGGAGCACAGCCAGGGCCCGAGAGCAGGACAGCCGCGAAGACCCCAGCGTCTCCGTACCCACCTCTGGGCGGATGAGCTGGGGGACGGACTGGGCTTCCCTCTTACGTAGGAAACCAGATGCTTTGCAGCTGCCTGGTGATGTTTGTGGCTGCTGCAGCAGCCAGGCACAAAGAGGAGGCCTCCGTGGGCTCCCCGGGGCCAGGCTGGAGGTCTGCACAGCCTCCCTGAGCCCCATCCCTGCTCGGCCGGTGCATGGAGAGGCTGGAGCCGGGGGGAGCTGGCTCCCCATGATGAGTCCCTGAGCCCCATCCCTGCTCGGCCGGTGGATGGAGGGGCTGGAGCCAAGGGGAGCTGGCTCCCCGCGAGCTGTGATGAATCAGCACCTCGCTGCAGCGCTGAGCAGGGCTCCGCACGGCGCGGAGGCGAGCAGCGCCCGGGCGGCATTGATGTTTATTAATGACTCTATCGGGGATGCTGTTTAGTCACCGCTCCCACGGAGCCCGCGGCGGGGTGGGAGGCTCCTCCGCTGTCCTCGGGAGATGCTGAGGCACCCAGGCACCCGCGCCGCTTAGACCCAGGTCCCACCAGAGGCCTCGGCCATGCCACTGCTGCCACTTCCTCCCCCTGCCTCCCCTCCAGCACAGCAACACGGCGATCCCTGCTCGAGAGATGGGGGAGACTGAGGCACGGTGTGCGGTGAGGGGTGACAGCAGGACACGGCCCGGCCGCGCTGATCTCCTAACAGCCAGCAACGCGGCGGGCTGCGCTTGCCGTCAGCATCTGCCACGTCGGGGGGGATTTATTAATACGAGAGTGCTGCAGATTTAACTGGGAAGAACGTGAGCAAAGCGATTAGAGGATGAGAGCGGGGGGACGGCCCTTACAGTGCCCAGCAGCATCGGGGGGTGCTCTGGGGGGGCAGCGGGGCCACTGCCTGGCTGGCACAGCCCTCCCCGCTGAGGAACCTGTTTAAGGGCCAGACGCTGTTATTAAACTCTCCGAACGGGCCATTTTCCCACTCCGCCATCTGCAGCGCCATGAAACTTGCATGAGATTTGAGATGAAAGGTCTATTTCTTTAAATGAAGTTTTAATAAGATCAAATCGGAAAAAGAAAACAGTAGCTCTTCTCCCTTCCCCTTCCCCTCCTCGCTCCCCGTCCCATTCCTGTTGGATTTCGTCTTCTGGAGGCAAAAATCTTTGCAAACTGGCGGTGCCCCCCGGCAAACTGGTGCTGAGCGGGGACCTGGGCTGGGTGCTGGGTGCATCTGGGGGCTCTGCAGGGGATGGGGGTGAACTGAAGGGCTCTGAAAGCTGTGCGGGCCACAGCTTTGCAGCAGTGGAGGGGTCTGTCCTCACCCTGGGGGTGCTGGGGGCTTTGCAGCCCAAAGCAGGGGTGCAGACTGCCACGGGGCGCAGCGATCGAGGGGGCCCAGCCCCTCATCCTTGGTGCATCGGGTCCCTTAGGATGCTGGGCAGCACCCAGGTGCAAAAGCCATCGTTAAGCCTCTCCTTGAAAGACGATTTGAGCGTGCTTAAACTGAGCCTCTGCTGGATGGAGATGGGGCGGAGGGGGGGTTGCTGCTCACCTGCACCCCGTTGGTGCTCTGGAGCTTGGGGTGGGGAGGAGGAGGGAGGCTGGGGGGGGCGGGGGGCCAGGGGATGCTGGTGCTGCTGGGGGATCCCATCCCTGCCCAGGCTGCAGGGCGCTCCCCCAGCGAGCGGCGTCCCGAGCATCCCCTGCCGAGCATCA